>JAWPHD010015854.1:0-52955 GCA_037043455.1 Cyrtodaria siliqua
TTCCCTGAGACCTGACAAATCCATTGTTGCAGTATTAATACAATGGAAAACAATATGGAAGTTCGTAGATGACGTCGTATGCAAGGGAGATGACACAATTCACCGACTGCGATTAGTATGTCCACGATGGACGAAAAACAAAGTGGCTTAGAAGGGCAGACTTTTACGCTGTCATCGCGGGTCGCTTACCAGTTTTTCCGCGGGGCTAAACGGAAAATGTAAGTTCCGCGTGCACCATCTGAACAGCACTTATTTGCAGAACATATTAAATTGAACTAAACATCATACAACACTTATTTTAATCGCAGAACATTTTCTTCCCATGGATGCCACAAACTCTAAGACTTATTATCTGGAGGCAAACCTTTTTAAGCGAGTGACTGTATTTTCTTGCATACCGGATAAGTTATCCACGTTTTACACCGGGGATGGCAAGTCTTATCTTTAGGGCTAAATGCATAACATGTCTCTGGTATACAAGAAAAAGAATCTACATTGTATCATGCATGAGTATTCAGTTCAGATAGGGAATTCCAACCTTTGGCATAAATGTTTTAATCGGAACCTCGGCAGTCACTCAGCTTCGGTTCCGATAAAAACACATACCTTGGGTTGGGATTTCCTATCGTCACCAGATAACGATGAAAGATTCTTATAATCTCTTTCCTTTAAGTAATTTTTATTTCTTCTTCTTCTTCTTCTTCAAAAAAAAAAATGCTGAAAGAATTAAACACTATTAATACTATTTTTGCCGACAGTCTAGGCCATTTTCCATTTGTCAATAAAATCAAATCCCCCCCACACCACCCCACACCTATTTTGAAATAAATTTGGATGAGAAACTAGCAATTTATTATGGCCTTATATCTGGGTTCAAAAACAAGGTGTAAAGTGTGTTTGATTGAAGTAGTATATATATATGAGCCGCAACACACGAAAACGTCCCTTCCGACGTTTAGACGACAACGTCATAAAGTAACAAATTATGACATCGGCCGGTAATCAATTAATTACTAATCAAATTTCTCGTCACTTCCGTGTTTTACCTAATTATTATATCTTAGGGAATATGTTTTCTTATATAAATAGTTGATGCTATAGAAAATGGTAATTGCTTATCTTTGTTGAATTTATTTAATCAACGACGACGTCCAAGACGCCGACGTCGACGTCAAAATTAATGGCAAGTATAATCTTTAATTTTTAAATTGAGATAAAAATCATTTTTATTCAAGGTATCAACATAAAATAAAGAGATTTTAAAGAGAAAATCACCGTTTTTCATAAATATCAAAAAACATAAAATGTGAAAATTTTGTCTGAAGGGTCGTTTTCGTGTGTTTCGGCTCATATATTTTTTTGCTCCTGTGCAAATAAAAATTAAATAATTATAAAGGTTAAAAGGATTCTGTGTACCGGTATATGAAGCAAGGTGAATAACCAGAGACATAAAACACATAAAAACCGGAATACTTAATCTTAGATCTCTGGAATGACTGATTTATTGAAAAGAAAGAAAAAAACTCCCGGTTGGATTGTCCCAGAACCGCTTTAACTGAATTATCAGAAGATGTAATTTCACGCACCGAGAATGAATGCTTTTCAATACCACAAGACTTTCTTCGATTTTTGGGAAAATGTTTCAAAACAAATTTAATCATTCACAATCTTGGACAGCATCTACACATGCCTCAACTATGCATTTTTTATGCACGCCTGCAAAACCTGAATTCATCCCCATTAAACTCTCCCTATTGCCAAATCAGCACTGGCTGTACACGTGTGACTCCGGATCTTCCAGTATATAAATTTATGAATACAGTGTTTTTTCTCGTTATATAAGTGGTACCAAAAAAAACGGTACCATTTCCAATGGCAAAAAGTATGTTTTTTTCCCAATTTGAGCGGAAAAAAAATCCCAATTAAAAAAATAAATAAATAAATATATATATATTTTATTTTAGCTATTTATCATGTTTATAGTGAAACTTTAAACAGAAGAAAGGGGTTGGGGAAATATATTCTTTTGGGTAAACCGGGCGGTCCCGTGTATCGGTCTATCCTCCGAGCACGTTAAAGAACCATAGGAATCTATTCGATAATAAGAGTAGGGCAGGTTCCCGGATTCCTATGTATCCTTCCCCTCTCTCTGGGGCAGCTCTAAATAACCTATACTGTGTTGATGAGCCGTTAAACAACATTCAATTCATATTCTTTTGGTGAGGATATTGAAATACTTCAGGGGAATGTATACCTGGTATAAATGTTTGCAAAGAATTTAAGCATACAATATTGCTTTTGTTTGATAGTGAAAATTCCCAGTTTAAGGCAAAACAACGCGAATTTTCCCAATTGAACAGGTATTGGTACTATTCCCAAAAGGGTGAAAAAAATCGCTGGAATACATTCAAAGTCGGACATAATATGCTTAATTGCAAAGAATTAAAGCTATATATTTCAATACCATGTAATCCCTAATAAACGCCCCTGAGGGCGTAACATTTTTGAAAATGGGGATGTTTATTTGAGACCAAAAATACATAATTCAACTTTTAAATCAGACATTATTTATTGATTTTCATTACCATGCATGTCAATCAATGCATCGGATTTTAAGTTCTACAAACCGTGATTTTGTGTGTTCCATTGTGAATGAAACAGATTAACTTGCATCTTTTGGTAATTTTCAAAAGAAATGAATTGTTGTTAATGAAATTATTTGTCCCCCTGCGAAATTTTCTAGAACTGTGCATGAACAATTCTTGAACTGTTCTGGATATTTTGTTCAAAAACTGTTCTTGAACTGTACCGAATCTGTTCTGGTACAGTTCTAGAGCAGTATGTGAATGTTAAATGAGACAACTTTTCTAGAACTTATGTTCAAGAACAGTTCTAGTACTTATGTTCAAGAACAGTTCTAGAACTATCTGTACTGGAACTGTTCTTAGAACTGTTCTTGAACATAAGCTCTAGAAATTTTGTCTCATTTAACGTTCATGCACAGTTCTAGAACTACTCAAGAACAGATGAAGCACAGTTCTAGAACTATCTGTACTTGTATTGTTCCAGAATGATCTGTACTGGAACTGTTCTAGAACTATACAATCTATTCTGGTACAGTTCTAGAGAAGTACGTGAACGTTAAATGAGACAACTTTTCTAGAACTTATGTTCAAGAACAGTTCTAGCACTTATGTTCAAGAACAGTTCTAGAACTATCTGTACTGGAACTGTTCTAGAACTGTTCCAGAACGATCTGTGCTGGAACTGTTTTAGAACAGTTCTAGAACAATCTGTACTGGAACTGTTCTTAGAACTGTTCTTGAACATAAGCTCTAGAAATTTTGTCTCATTTAACGTTCATGCACAGTTCTAGAACTGCTCAAGAACAGATGAAGCACAGTTCTAGAACAATCTGTACTGGAATTGTTCCAGAACGATCTGTACTGGACCTGTTCTTGAACATTTAACGTTCATGCACCATTCTTGAACTGCTCAAGAACAGATGAAGCTCAGTTCAAGAACAGTTCTTGAACATCTATCCAGAACAGTTCCTGCACAGTTCTAGAACTCCCTCGGCCACTAATTTAACCTACATAACAGCTAAAGAACAATTCATTAATTTGAACCTTTAGAAGGCCTGTCATACTTGGTGATATGTTACATATGATACTGAAATGAAATAATATCTGCAGTGCTGAATACCATTTTTCTTTCATCAAAAAAAAAATGTCAGTCCGAGAAAACACATGACAATAGGGGTTTCATTTTAAAATACTGTTTCTAAAGACTACATTTTCATCTTTCAGATACAACTATTAAATGTATAAGATGTTTTGAAACAATAAGTAATTTAAGTATTATCACAAAACACTTACATTTAATTAATAAATGGTGCAAGCACAATCTTCAGTTGGACTGCCATTTTCCCACCAAAAACTCAAAAGATGGTTCTGCATTTTATTTGCAATCTTTGTCAGATTCACACTCAGGTATGACATATTAGTAAAGCAATCCATTTTTCTTTCCAAACTACCAAACTAAAAAAAAATATCTTCATAAAACTTGCTACACATATCATGGTAGTGGTCATGTGGTGTATTTTGATATATATAAACTACTTACATATATACATGAATATTTGGCAATTTTCAAACAAATATATATAATTACAAGTAAAATACAGGTAATGGCAAAATTTGTGATTTTCTGTACCTACTTTCTTTGCAAATATAAATGAAGACATGGGCTTTTGATAACTCCAGATAATGTTATTATATTAAACTGTTCATGCAATAATGATTATCATATATTTGTTTGTTAATACTAGTTTAGATTTGTTTAGTTAATGAAGATGAACCCCTGTGAAACTCTGTTCTTATACTCAAGAACAGTTCATGAACATTTCTAGAACATTAAGAAAAGTTCAGGTAAAGAACAGTTCCTGAACTGTTCTTGATTCATTGTTCTTGAACATATGTTCTTAATATGTTCTTGAACATTTTCAAGAACTATTGAAGAACACATTTCAGGAACTTTAAGTTTTCTTATAACCTATACTGTGTTGATGAGCCGTTAAACAACATTCATAAACGTTCAGTTTGTTATGGCAAAACCTGTTCTGGAAAAAGTGTAATAAAATTATTTTGTTGTTTTGTAGAAATACTCAAAAGATTTGAAACTTTTGAACTTTAATTTAATAAACACAAAACTTAAGTGCTACAAATGTCTTTTTAGACCAAGTTTATGGATAATTGTTTTCATGTCCCAGCAAAAGCCATCTATGTATACTTGGGGTGTGTTCAAGCTACTTAAAACAAAGAAATTTCATATTTCATAATATACCTGTGCCTGTCAATATTACAAAAGTAATGCCTTTTTCAAACGCTGTATCAGTAAGTAGTGTGACTAATAATGGAAGATCACAATAGTTTATTAGGTGGTTAATATTGTGACTTGCTTACTAATTTAATGTATATTTACATTTGCACAGATGTAATCGATCTGTAACGACATTCCTAATAACAGGGTTCGACACTAACGCTAGTCCGCTAGTCCTGTGCCCACCTGTTTTCAGGAGGACTACCTAAACTTGAAGTTGACTAGTCCGACGGACTAGTAATTTGTGGAGCCCCATTATAGATATTACGGCCGTGAAATACACATTCCTAATATAGGGCCGGGGTCACTCGATTAGACGAAGTCACTTAAAACTTCGCTATGACTTCCCTTTTCTATCCATGTAGGGCGAAATTTGAGTCGCCGTCATTTTCGAATCAATTTCGGCAATTTCAAATGTGATTAACCTCATAATCAACAAAACCCTCTAAAATACACAATCAGCGCGTGTTTCACAAGTACCTTATTTAATCCCATTACCATTAAATAACAACCCGACTCTTTATCTAATCAAGGCAATTATCGATCATTATCGGTTTGCCTGAGACGAGATGTGAATATAACCACCATGTTTGCTCATTAGGCATGTGGGGATCATGTGCGCATTCTATTTAAGTAAACCAATCAAAGCCGTCGTATTTTTCCGTTTGGTGAATAATTAAAATTCGTACTACAAACTACTGCGCAAAGGCAGGGTTATGATTAGACGAGATACTTTGAAACTGATTTCTCCTGCGATAAATAAATTTAAAAGGTGGTTATAATTATATGATTGACATCGGCACAGTTGTAAAGATTCTTTGCGGTGGTCGTCAGTAAGCAAAAGCGCAAGCTTCTATTGTGTGTTTTATTCATATTGACGGCTAAGTATGAAATAAATAAATGTGTTTGCTATAAAGCGAGTTTGTTTGTGATTGCTTTATAGACGAGAGAAATCAACGGAAATGTACTGCATACTACGATTAGTCATAGCCATCAATAACATCCATCTATGTCTATGGATTAGGTAATGATTTTGTGTTTTGTTACTCAATGCGGGTAGGACAGAAAAAAAAGTTTTTAGGTAATTGTGGAATAATTAGTATTTTTCAATAAAGAATCTGCCTGGGGAGAAACCGAAAAAAATAAAGTTTTACGATTTCAGTTGGTATCTTCAAGACGAAAAGGGTTTTTGGCACTGTTCACTTTGAAGTTTGTCTCCTGTTTTTTTGTTGCTAAATACACCATTTTTTTGGAAGGACCATCTAGTTCTCAGGAGGACTACTAGATTTTTAAAGTCACTAGTCCTCTGGACTTCCCGTTTAAAAAGGTTAGTGTCGAACCCTGAATAAGATAACACATTTGTAGATATTTTAAGAACATCTTAATTACATTTCCTATTTAAAGGAATTAAGTTAATATTTTAAAGAACATTTGAAGAACTTTAAATAGAGAAAATGTTCTAAAACTGTTCTTAAACAATTTCAAGAACAAATGAATAACAGTTTAGGAACTTCTAGGGTTTAAACTGTTCTTAATTAGTACTTGACACTTAAAGTTTAAGAACACTTAGAGTTAAGAACTAATTAAGAATGGTTTAAGAACCCTTGAAGTTCCTGAACAGTTCTTCATTTGTTCTTCAAATTGTTCAAGAACAAATTAAGAACAGTTCAGGAACCCCTGAAGTTCCTAAACTTTTCTTGATTTGCTCTTAAAATTGTTTAAGAACATTTTTAGAACATTTGCTCTATTTAAAGGTTCTTGAACTGTTCTTAACTTGTTCAAGAACCTTTCAAGAATATCTTAAGAAAAATTAAGGTTCTTGAAATGTTCTTCAATAGTTTTTGAAAATGTTCAAGAATATATTAAGAACATATGTTCTAGAACAATGAATCAAGAACAGTTCAGGAACTGTTCTTAATGTTCTAAAAATGTGCATGAACTGTTCTTGAGTATAAGAACAGAGTTTCGCAGGGGTCAGGAAAACTCAAAGACTGGGCTCAGGAAAACTCGACGACTGGGCTAGTTTTCAGTGCATAAATCATTAATATTATTGTCATACAATATATAATTATACATTGCAATGATAAAATATTTTAAACCTATAGCAGAATAACAAAGAAAAATTGAAAATCCAGATTTAAGTTGAGTATTTGCAAACAGGTTTAAAGTTAAAATGATACGAAGGCTGGAGTGGCGCAATCGGTAGCGCGGCAGATTTGTAACCGGAGGCCCCAGGTTCAATCCTCCATGGTGCCACGGAGTTTCGTCGGTGTGTTCTTGGGGAAGACACTTTCCCTTAGCCTTGTCCGTCGGATGGGGACGTAAACCGGGCGGTCCCGTGTATCGGTCTATCCTCGGAGCACGTTAAAAAACCACTAGTCTATTGATAATTAGAGTAGGCGCGGTTCTGTGTATCCTTCCCCTCGCTCCGGGGCGGCTCTAAATAACCTATATTGGGTTGATGAGCCGCTAAACAACATTCAATTAAAATGATACTGGGTTATAATGAATCAAGATTATAATTGAAATACTTGATAGAAACTTCCGGATTGCTGGGTGTCCCTTTGAGGGTATCAGGGACCAAGGACTATCCTGGGATGGCCTCTCTAAAGAAAAAAGCCTTTTTCACAATCGAAACTGCTGAGTTTATATGAATTAATCAGAAATTGTGCAGTTTCTTCTGCCATGGTAGCTCAGTGCATAAGACCTCACACTCGTTCTTTTAAAGGGACACGTGGCAATCTTGAAAGTTTTATTAAGCATCTCGATTATTAATCCAGTAACATATTGACTTTAAACCAGCTTGCATATAATTAAATACAATTTTGAGTTTCAATTATCAGAAGTCAGTAATATACAAAAACAAATGACTTCATACTATTCTTATAATTAATATTAATGATTGAACTAATGCATGTTATGTAGAAAAACTAACGGGACACTGAGTTTTCAAAAAAAAAGATTGCTGTGTGAGAAACTAGGGACCAAGGACCATCCTGGGAGTGCCTCTCTGAAGCACAAGGCATTTTTCTCAGCCGAAACTGCCAAATTTATAAGAATTAATCTGAAATTCAGCAGTTTCCTCTTCCATGATAGCTCCGTGGATCAGGCCTAGTGCTTTAAAGCTGCAGACCTCGGCCCTTCATGAGTTCCCTCCCTTGTGTAGAGGCACTTCATCTCATCTCCCTCTGAGGTGGCATTCCCAGTATAACCTAATGTAATATGTTAAGGCCAAAAAAAAATAGGACCTGCTGCATTTCCTATTGCATGCTCTGAAAAAATAGGGTAGGTAGGTTACTAAGGCATTTTTTTTTAATTTTTGGAGCAAATTATTGTGAGATTCTACATGTATTTATCTCATAAACCCCATACAAGTTGATGATGCAACTGATTATGTTTTAATTCGCTCTGTTCAAACAAACATAAAACATTTATGATATATTCTCCAAAATAATTTTAAAAAACCTCAGGTTTTCAAATTATACCAATAAATGTTACATTCTAAAAGAATAACAAACAATAGAAGGGTGTTAATTCGCACAGGCAAACATTTATTCGATTTAACAATAGCGATAGTTCAATGGCGATGATTCCGGTTCCTGCTCCTTGAATATTGGAGCTCCTGTCCAATGTACCTTATGGCATATGAATTGAACACAGAGCTATAAAGCTCTCACTTAGAGCTAGAAGTTGAAAAACACTGCGGGTTTAAACACTGTAGCTCTTCTTTTCACTGTTTATTGTCCGGAACTCATCACAGCCTATGTCCATCCTTCTTAGAACGGTACTTTAAAAGAACTAAAAATAGCAATTGTTAATAACAATTCTTTGAATAATGTCCCACTGTACTATATCGCACTGTTATTACATAATTCATTATGACACATATAGTTTTACTTGAAATATATTTTTCCGCTGTACTTCAGCCAGATTTAACCCGTCGATGCTGTTAAGCATTGTCTATG
This sequence comes from Cyrtodaria siliqua, assembly GCA_037043455.1. Classification (NCBI taxonomy): domain Eukaryota; kingdom Metazoa; phylum Mollusca; class Bivalvia; order Adapedonta; family Hiatellidae; genus Cyrtodaria; species Cyrtodaria siliqua. The sequence goes on from JAWPHD010015854.1 coordinate 8,847, forward strand.
GTAAAACTATGATTATTGTAACTTTATATTAAAGTTCTTAATGACGTAGATGGGTGGGTGGGTGGGAAAAGCGACTTTACTGTTTGCCTGTCGGATTCGAATGACAGAAAAGTTTTTCTGCTCAGTACACGTCAGCGTATACTCGCTTTGCACGTGCAAACGAGTATATAACGCCCTATAGGAACCGGTTGAAACCTGTTTGAACAGGTTCATTGTAACTCGTCGAACTTAAAGTTATTAAAGAGACACTTTCATAAATTATTAAGTTTCACTGTGATGTCAGTTTACCTTGATATATTGTGATAAATCATTGTTCAAAACAAATTGTTTTTATTTTTATTTTTAAAAAAATAAAAATCATAATTTTTTTTAGGGTCGGCCTAAAAATAGGGTCGGTCAGGCCACCGGAAACACAGTTTTTTTTTATTTTGCCTAACAGCAAGGAGAAAAAACTCGGCAATTTTTTCACCCTTTTGAGAATGATACCAGTACCCATTTAATTGGGAAAATTCATGGTGTTTTGCCTTAAATTGGGATTTTTTCGCTATCAAACAAAAGCAATATTGTACATACATGTATGCTTAAATATTTTGCAAACATGCAAACATGCATTACCATGTATACATTCTCTTGTAGTATTTCATTACCCTCACCTGTAGCCACTCTCCACCAACAACAGGCACATTTTATAACAAATGTAAACCGTTTTTGTAAGCCTACTATCTATAAGGTCAATATATGTATCTTACACAACCACCTTATTATAAACTGGCCAGGCAGAACATCACCCTATCCCGTTTTTCGAATTATGAGTTACCAAGTTTTACCATTACTCAATTACATGTCTTTTAAGTATGCGTTACTAAATATAGACTGTTAAACGGCACACATTCATACTTTATGACCTCTACACATGGAAATAGTTTGTGTTGTAAAATTTTCCTGTTGTTGGTGGGAGAGTGATTTAAAGAGAATCTCACCATTTCCACCTTTCTTAATTCTGTTTAAGGATATTCAAAATTTTGAATTGGGCAGAGTCCTTCCTGTGAAACTGAAAATTCGTTTTGGATGATTTTATGAAATTAATGATAATAACGCAACAAATTGATTTCCATTATACAAAACATATATAAGAGCAAATGAAGAATAAAAAAAGTGTATTAAAAATGTTATAATTTATGTACAATCTGACATTAAAATATACCATTGTTTGTGCATCCGCCTAGAAATATCCACAACCTTAAACTAAAAATAAATAACATCCATATAATCCTCTCAGTCTTATCAAGGGCAGTGGAAATCCAAAATTTTGAAATTTATTTCATTTTGGCTCAAATTTGACCAAACACAGAGGTGTCTCCCAGCAATATTACAAATGTACATGTGTTACTTAGCATGCTTAGATCATGCTTGAAAAATGAGATGCCAGGAAGGTAAACAGATGTGTGTATTCAATCAATAGTAGTGTGCTTGACCATGCATACATTGCAATTACCTAGGCTAACTTACCTGTATTATTATGTCATGATAATGTAAACCTTCAGGAACCTCTATACTATTAAATTGTCACCCCATTATGGTCATTGGAAATTGATTTTGAGAATGTGTTCATGTACAATATTTGTAAAGTTTTAAGTGATGGGTATACACATTTAAAAAATGAATTTTCAGCTGCCCTAGCTAAGACTTTGACGATTACATTGCTATTGATAATATTTAATTTGCTTCTCTGAATATGACTGTACGGATGCAGGAAAATGGCAGTTTTTTAATTTAAAATAATTACTAAACTATTGCATTTTTTCTATTGATTTCTTTCTCTATATATGCTATATATATAATAAATAATGAAAGTACTTGATTTAATGCCCTCCTCATGTGCTTAAAATGCATATTGCATCGAAATGGTTTTCATTGTCACAGGTTGGATATCACCAATTCAAATTGCTGAAGTACCTTAAAGTTACACTCTAAATATTTAAAAATAAAATAAAAACCTACTTTTTGCCAGTGGGAAAGATACTGTTTTTCATGACCAATTATGCACCTATCAATGTTTGGCCCCACCTGTTGGGCGGCGGGCTAACCATGGGGATTTAGACAATTTGTAAAATTTGGTGTCTAATTCCCACCCCTGGAGCAAAGTTTTTTATCTTAATTCTCCAGTGTGTGAGTTGATGGAGAGTGATTTTTGGCACCAGGTCTCAAAATCCGGCCAAGTCTATTTCCTGGGAGGCGGTCTTGCGGGTCTATGCTTAATCATGCTGCATCATTCATTCTTTCTGTGTGTACAGTAGCTTAACTGCTTAATATTTTGTCAAGAATCTGGGTCAATATTCAGATCTGTGTAATAATATCAAGAGCAGTTTACTTTTCAACCAATCCGGTTACAGGTAGCTGACACACCTCCAAAGCTGACTTTGTGTGGTGGATGGAGTTTTCCTTTCACATTTTTTTTACAACCTGTGAAGGTTGTCTTTTCTTTTCTAGAGACTTTATATCTTTAAAGGGGTACATGGTTATCTTGATAAGTTTATCAAGTATTGAAATTAACGTTTGATTTATTTATCCAGTATCATTTTGTCTTTTAAATCTGCCTGCATATAATTAAATAAAATTTTGAGTTTTCATTTTGTTCATCTTATCCTACCATAAGTTTGAATATATTAATAATAATTATTGGTGCATTATTATCAACAGTTAATAATATGCCAAAACAATTTGTTTTATACTATTCTACAGTTAATGTACATGTAAATGCAAGTTATGTAGAAAACAACACCAATGGGACACCTCGATTTTTAAAAAAATGAAGATTGCTATGTGTCCCTTGATAAAGACTTAAATATTGCATTGTGTCCCTTTAAAGGGACACTGTCCGTAAGTAAGCAGATATTGAGCATAACCAAATAACTGTCTGACTTTTATTCATTGAAATGTATACATGAAAACATGAGGATAGACCCTAAGAAGTATGTAGGAATACATTCGTGAGTTTGAAAAAAAGTTTTAATTATTAAATGTAAATAAAGTGGGACCACGCACACTTATTTTTACTGCGAGTTTGGGCTGCGAGTTCAAACCCACAAAGTGGATTTGCTTTTTTTGTACCGCGATTGAATTTCGTTAAACAATCTTGCTTTTAATTAGTAAATATTGAAAAATGTTTAGTGTATAATGTTTGCGAACATAATTATTGGGTGTTTTATAAGCTAAAAGTTACGGACAGTGTCCCTTTAAAGGGATACACAGCAATCTTGAAATGTTTATCAAGTATTGAAATTAATTTGTTGGTCTTATTCATAATTTTGATACAGCATCATCAAAAAAACTGACAATCAGTGACCAGCAATGACATACCAATACATTCTGATAAGTGATAAACTCGGTCTTTATCCTTGATGTTCAACCAAGTATACTGTTAAAATTAAGGTATCTACAGTGTGATTTTTTTTAAAACCTTGCATATTTCGTGCTCATTCATACAAATTGATTAAATATATACATGTACCTTTCAAAATCAAAATCTTGAAAATTATCGTCTTTTAACTCTGCCAAAGATTTTTATTTTACTATAGAATCTAAGGATAAAAACTGAGTAAAACAAATTGTATCACCTACTGAAAATAAGAGACAATCTCAACATCTCTGCAATGGAAAATTATGAATAAAGAAGTCTATAGTGTTGTCTCACTGCATTAGAATGAATGCATTTTCAATATATACCCTGTTATGAACCATTGCTTTCAATACCCTGTTATGAACCATTGCTTTCAATACCCTGTTATGAACCATTGCTTTCAATACCCTGTTATGAACCATTGCTTTCAATACCCTGTTATGAACCATTGCTTTCAATACCCTGTTATGAACCATTGCTTTCAATACCCTGTTATGAACCATTGCTTTCAATACCCTGTTATGAACCATTGCTTTCAATACCCTGTTATGAACCATTGCACATGTTTTATAATAACAACATAAATATTTTTTAAATGTAAATATACTCAGTTGCAAAAGAAAGTGTACACTGATTTTTTTTTAGATTTAATTGCATAAAGTCTTTTTAGAATTAACTTGACAAATTCCAATATGAATATACCATGTTTGGTACCAACGTTTTTATCATTCCAATGCCAATATCATGTTGTCATTTGTTTTTCAAATGCAGAATCATTAAGGGATTGTCACTTGATAAAGATGATAGGGGTGTAAAGTAAAATTTTCAAAGTGTACTTTCTTTTGCAACTGAGTATATTTTGTTGTTTACAGTTCGATTTTGTGTAGACCTAGTTTATGGACTGAAATCTTTAGTATTGGTCTATTATTATTATTATCCACCCTGCAACAATACTAGGCTATTTACAGCAGTAGTTATACAGTTATACGTGATGTAGAGCACTTCTGGTAATACGTGATGTAGAGCACTTCTGTTTACTGTTATATGCTACAGAGTAATTCTGAACAGCCAAGTTAATTTGTTATTTCTTAAAGGGACACATGGCCATCTTGAAAAAAAACAAGTATTTACGTCATGCACATAATGCTTATATTTACATGCAAATTAGTAGCAGATTTAAATATATGTTTCTCTCCGGGACTATGTTTCTCTCCGGGACTATCAAGAAATGTTCATATGATGTTTAAGAGTTAAATTTGTTAATTGATAATACTACAACAATGGTAGCCATTCATCTTTAAGAAGAAAATAGTTCTGACCTGCATATCCGTGTTAATTGAAAGGCAAGCTGGTAAATAAGGTGCAAGGAAGATTAGGAAATTAATAAAATGTTAATGTAATCTTTTAATCTATAGGCCAAATCAAAAAACTTCGTTTCCTCTAATGGGATTAAATTAAATTAGGATGGCATTTTATTTTAAAATTCTCATTACCTATATTATTTTTAAAAAAACAAACAGTTTGTGCTCGCTGTGCTATTTAAAATTCGCTACGTCACATCCAAAGTACAAAAAAAAAAATGGGTCAGGGGATACTAAGGGTCATTTGGGGTGTAAAACAGGTCGACCTTATATGGAAATTTGCATTATGCGCGATAAGAAAGCATAATACAGTACCCACCTTCATGAAACTTCATTGGTGTATTGCCCTTGATGAGAGGTTAATAAACCTTATTGGTTTTTAGCTCTACTGGCCAAGGGCCAGCAGAGCTTATGGGATGGTGTGTTGTCCGTCTTCCGTCGTCCGTCGTCCGTCCGTTAACTTTTGCTTGTGTTCACTCTAGAGGCCACATTTCTGATGCAATCATCATGAAACTTTGTCAGAATGTTTGTCTCAATGAAATCTCGGTCAAGTTCGAAAATGGGTCATGTGGGGTCAAAAACTAGGTCACTAGGTCAAATATTGGAAAAACCTTGTGTACACTCTAAAGGCCATATTTTTGACCCGAGCTTGATGCAACTTTGTCAGATTGTTTGTCTTAATTATATCTTGGTCAAGTTTGAAAATGGGTCACATGGGGTTAAAAACTAGGTCACTAGGTCAAATACTTGAAAAACCTTGTGTACACTCTAGAAGCCGTGTTTCTGATCCAATCTTGATGAAACTTTGTCAAAATATTTGTCTTAATAATATCTTGGTCAAGTTCAAAAATGGGTCACATGGTTTTAAAAACTAGGTCACTAGGTCATACTTTGGAAAAACCGTGTGTACACTCTAGAGGCCATATTTTTGACCTGATCTTGATGAAACTTTGTCAGAATGTTTGTCTCAATGAAATCTCGGTCAAGTTCAAAAATGGGTCATGTGGGGTCAAAAACTAGGTCACTAGGTCAAATACTTGAAAAAACTTGTGTACACTCTAGAGGTCATATTTGTAACCCAATCTTGATGAAATTTTGTCAAATTGTTTATCTTAATTATATCTTGATCAAGTTCGGAAATGGGTCACATGAAGTTAAAAACTAGGTCACTAGGTCAAATATTGGAAAAACCTTGTGTACACTCTAGAGGCCATATTTTTGACCCGAGCTTGATGCAACTTTGTCAGAATGTTTGTCTTAATTATATCTTGGTCAAGTTTGAAAATGGGTCACATGGAGTTAAAAACTAGGTCACTAGGTCAAATATTGGAAAAACCTTGTGTACACTCTTTGTCAAAATGTTTGTCTTAATTATATCTTGGTCAAGTTCAAAAATGGGTCACATGGTGTTAAAAACTAGGTCACTAGGTCAAACTTTGGAAAAACAGTGTGTACACTCTAGAGGCCATATTTTTGACCCGATCTTGATGCAATTTTGTCAGAATATTTGTCTCAATTATAGCTTGCTAAAGTTCGAAAATGGGTCACACAGGGTCAAAAACTAGGTCACTAGTACACTCTAGAGGCCATATTTCTGACCCGATCTTGATGAAACTTTGTCGAAATGTTGTCTTAATTATATTTTGGTCAAGTTCAAAAATGGGTCCCATGGGGTCAAAAACTAGGTCACTAGGTCAAATACTTGAAAAACCTTGTGTACACTCTAGACACCATGTAGTACGACTCGATTCATCAATGGTATAACAGCCAGTAGAGCGTTCACAGGCCCTCTTGGGCCTCTTGTTTAACTCTTCTGATCAGAGATCAGCAGAGCTTATGCCATGGTGCGGTGTCTGTCGTCCGTCTGTCTGTCTGTCTGTTCGTCCGTAATTTTTTTTTGTAGCGACTACTCCTCTGAAACTACTGAATGGATTTTCATGAAACTTTACAGAAATGTTGCCCATGAAGTCTAGTTGATCCTAGCAAAAATTCATTTTGATGTGAAATCCAAGATGGTTGCCAAATCTAAAAATAGATTTTTAAAAAAACAACTTTGTAGCGACTACTTCTTGAAAACTCTAAGTGATATTGATATGGGACTTTTTCTAAAATGATCAGCATGACATGATGTTGGTCCTTGTCGAAAAATTGTTTTGATTCGACGTTAAACATGGCTGCCAATGGCCATCTTTGTTTACATAGAGTTATATGGTAAAAACTTATAGCGACTACTCCTCTGAAACTACTCAACAGATTTTCATGAAACTTTTATGTCTTGATGTCTAAATGATCCTAGAACATTTCAGGTTTGTCGGAAAATCAAGATGGCCACCACAGCTAAAAATAGGTTTTCAAAAAACAAGTTCGTAGCGAGTACTTCTTGAAAACTATAAGTGATATTGATATACGTCTTCACGGATTTTCATGAAACTTCACAGGAATGTTGCTCTTGATATCTAATTGATCCTAGCAAAATTTCAGGTCGGTCGGAAATTCAAGATGGCCACCACGGCTAAAAATAAATTTTCAAAAAACAGTTTTGTAGCGACTACTTCTTGAAAACTATAAGTGATATTGATATGCGTCTTTTCCTAAAATGATCAGGATGTTGATCCTTGTCGAAAATTATTTTGATTCAACGTTAAACATGGCTGCCGGCCATCTTTGTTTACATAGAGTTATATAATGAAAACTTGTAGCGACTACTCCTCTGAAACGACTTGACGGATTTGTATGAAACTTCGCACGCATGTTGCTCTTGATGTCCAATTGGTCCTAGCAAAACTTCAGTTCGGCCGGAAATTCAAGAGACCGCCATGGCTAAAAATAGATTTACAAAATACAAGTTTGTAGCGACTACTTCTTGAAAATTATTGATATTGGACTTTTTCTAAAATGATCAGTATGACATGATGTTGATCCTTGTCAAAAATTATTTTGATTTGACGTTAATCATGGCTGCCAGCGGCCATCTTCGTTTACATAGAGTCGTATAATGAAAACTTGTAGCGACTACTCCTCTGAAACTACTTGACGGATTTTCATGAAACTTCACAGAAATGCTGATCTAGCTATCAAAAATCTATCAGTAGAGCTTCAAGGTCATTGACCTCTGGTTACTTTTACCCTGGTGGCATTTAAATAAATCAAATTTTAAGTATTCACTATTCCGTCTTATTATACTATAAATTTTAATATATTATTGTTGCAATAATATCAATAATTAATAATATGTAAAAACAAATGGCTTAATACAATTCTTATAATTAACAATAATGATTGAACAAATGCAATTTATGTAGAAAAACTTAACGGGACGCCGCTTGTTTTTAAAAAATCAAGATTGCCATGTCTCCCATAAGAGTTAAATTTGTTAATTGATACTACAAAAAGGGTGGCCATTTACATATGTATCTTTAATCCCTGAGGAAATACAGAGAATAAATACGGTAAATAAAACATGAATTTCTTTATTTTAGACCCTCTAAGTTGTGATGTAATAATGTTTTACATTTTGAACGTATTTTTTAATAATAATCGTAAATAGTTTATTTATGAGTTCCAGACATACTTCCTGTAAATAGTTTAATTTACTGTCGCATTTTAAGCTGTCTCTTTTATTGAATATTTCTGTTCACAAAGAAAATGTTTACAGCTTGTATCAAATTTCGTTTATTTACAAGACATTTAATTTGTTTTTGATCCTTTGGTTTAGGCTGTTCTGCTCATTTATAAGTATCTGTTAGGTGCTTTAAAGTCCTGACATAATTTTAGGACGCAATTTTTTCACATAATCTTGTGCATGCGTGTGTGTTTACTTACCTGGTGCAGGTTCCAGTAGAGCTATACTGAGGTGTTATGATAATAATTGTAGTTGCTGTCACCCGTGTGGTTCCGGGGGCCCCGTTTGGTTCCGGGGCAAAAAATAGGGTCACTGCAGATCCCGTTGGAGGGGAGGCAAAGGGGTAGAACCTCCCCAAATTCATGTTCATTTTATCATTTTTTGTTAATGCTCATTAAAGGTCTTCATCATGACCCCTGCATTGTTTTAGGTGCCATCTCACTCACATCACTAGAGCAGTGGCAGAAAAACAATAAACGTGACTCCAGCATAAATGGAGTGTCTACAATAGAATTTCAAGCAACTCGGCAGTTCTGCAGGTGAGAAGGTTCTAGGCCCATTCTCCATATTTTATCTCGATGTACATGGAGGATGAGCCTGGCATGTTCATTCCTGTTAGGCGCCATATAACCTTTCATGTGTTGGTGCGCCTTAAAACCCAATTCAGTTACAATTACCATGTTGTAAGCTTTTTATTCATTCCATCCTTTTTGTCTTGCTATTTTGAAGAAACCTGGGAGACATAGTTATGTGTTACTTTTCCATCTACGAAGGCGGACTCGAAGGCAAGGTGTCAACGTTAAGTTTTTGCATTTAGCTCCGCTTCTCAGGAACTGTATTCACCAGACTAACCAAACTTGAATTATAGTTTAGTTAAGTATAAGGAAGTAAACAGCTCAGATATGCAGAGAGGTTCCACTGATGATCTTGCCCTTAATGGGTCATTATAAATTTAACCTTAAGGGTGCCCTCTGGTGAATATCAAAACAGATAGAATTTTTTATTTCCCTGTTTTTTATGAAGACTAACATATTACTAGTTAGTTTCTGGAAAAATAATGATGGGTCGGTGATTTAACTTTTTCGCAAAATTAATCTTTAGTAATACACTCTCACAGTGCGGTTTTAAATTCTGAATCAGCTGCAAATTGTGTATGGCAACTTACATGTGTGTAGTGTGGTTTGCAGAACAGGTATCGATTTTCCGTCTTTTTTAATGTAATAGATCATACTTTAGGACGAAAAATTAAAGGTTGGGGTATTTTTATCACCATCTGAAAAATTAGTACATCCCTTGTCATTACCCCACCCAGTTTACTATAAATTGCATTATTAAATTTGTGATCCATAAATTTTTCATGATAAAGGAACAGATAACTTTTTGAGATATTTTGTCTACAATATATACAAGACCTGAGTATCAGAATGAAAAAATAAAAATTGGGGGTCGGTGTGCATATAAGAAAGATATTCAATAAAAACTGAGAAAAAAATGTGCTTTCTTAGATTTCGACGAGCTCTGACATATAACGGCATATGTCTGTAACAAATAATAGGAAAATACTTTTTATTCCTGTCTATGTATATGCTAACACATGTCTTTGTAATAAAGTTTAAATTAAGTGAATATCTTAAATGGTTTTTGAGAAATACCATCTTTTGTACCCCTACCCCCCATTTTGGCTTATGTTAAAAATTGTCAATTTTGGGCACAACATGTGAGGTCAAAAAAAAAATCTAATTTTTTTTTATTGTTTTTGCACTTAAATATCCCTATTGGGCATAAGTTTGTTACTGTATAATTATTTTTTCCAGTTTTATTATAATTTTTGAAATATAACAAATGTAAATTTCCGGAAGTGCAAAAATCCAAAACCTCAGCAGAGGGCCCCCTTAAGTGTTTCTGTTTCTTAGGAACTAAATGCCCTAAGACCCACTAAATGTGAATCATAGTTATATATTGGGTAAGACAGCTCAGTTACCCAGAATGCGTCCACAGATGACCTTGACCTCTATGGGTCTTTATCAATTTAACCACAAGTTTATCTGCTTATCGGGAACTAAATGCACTAAATCCACCGAATGGATCCACCAAATGGGATTCATAGATATTGGTTAATAAAGCTCAATTAACACATATCAGGGTTTGACTCAACTTTTTTCCCTAAGTATAGTCCGCAGGACTACCAAGTAGTCCTGCACAGATTTTGGTAGTCCGGCTAGTTTTCACAATATAAACCTCAGAATAAAGGGATTTAAACTAAACAAGATATAAGTAACCAAGGAAACAGTAGACATAAACGAAAAACACTCCAAAAAGACGGATTCTATCTCAGTATTCATGGTATTGATTAATTTCATGTCGCACATCTGCCTGTTGACCTTACTCTGCAAGGTCTGGAAGTCTTTTAAAGTCAGATAAAACCAGGATCTGCATCTTCCTATCAATCCAAACAGACAATAACAATTTAAAATGCTCACAGACACATCTTAGTCCTTACATGTTATTTTATGTTTTTTCATCATTATACATGGATAAGCCATTAACACAATTTTCTTTTAGGTCAGATACAGTAACCACTATTGTTTTGGGGCGTCTGATTGGTTGAAAAAGTATAGGGTCTATTAGGGCATATAGTCAGATTGTAAGATGGATTCTGATTATAATAAATTACCAAAATCATAACAAATCCCCATAAAACATCAGAATATTAAATTTTCAGCATAAAACAGGGTATATTTACAAAAAGTAACAAAAAGCAAATAAAGTACAATTTATTTACTGCCATTGTAGGGTGACTTTCAGTGAAGTATTAGAGGCTGAAAGCCTTACATTATTTCCAATTTGCTTGTATATACATGTAGATAGTTCTTTAAGAAAAGTTTTGTTTTTTTCAGCCAGTCTTATTTAGAAACAGAGATTGAAGGCCAAAAGGCTATATATAATGTAGGCCTATGGGAAATATGACCATTTCAGTCGAACGATTCGTTCAGTCTTTATTATTTTTATAAAATTCAGAGATTCACCATCTGCTCTGAGATGATTTTTAATTGCAAAATTAATGCCTCAGGAATATAGACTGTTTCAAAACAGGGTTTTTGGAAAAAAAATTAAAATCCATTTTCCCTGCCTCAGGGCAAGTGTATTTTCAAAGGGCAATTGCCCTACCCAAAACCTCATTTGCCCCAAATTTAAGTCCACGTGGTCTTATTTTTGAATATTTATGCAGTAGTGTAAGGCCTGTACATGTATATCAATGAAATATATTCAGAACTAAACAAATATATTTTCGGTCCTACTTGCGAGAACTTAGCTTTTTTTTTGGAATAGTGAAAACCGGTGACATATGAAAAAAGAAGCATATCGCTAAGTTTTGCAACGCATTTTGGGAAAGATGCACATCCATATAAATACGTTAATTTCATACTTTATCAATGAAATACACTGAATACCTCATCAAATCGCGTTAATAAACGAGTGCTTCGAGTGCATTAAAAATGTTCGCATTTTTTCTCGTAAAACAATCCAGTTCCGCGCATTGTTATGATTACGGTTGTCGTAAAAAATGGGTAGCAGTCGTGAGCAAGCGATGGGACTTGGCTTTGTAGATTTATGTCTGTGGAAAGCGTTTTGCCACAAAATCATTGCGTTTTCGAAGTGAAAACAACTTTGGATAGGAGATTTAACAAACTTCGTAAAAAATTATAATAAAGTTGTTTTATTTGTTATGTTTTATTACTAAGTTGAAAATTATGTCTATTTGTTTTTCAAAAAAGTAGGTAGTCCATGGGACTACTCAACTTGGAGGTCTAGGTAGTCCGAGGCAAATTCTGGTGGTCTCGGACTACCAGACTACCGTTAGTGTCGAACCCTGCATATAACCTAAAATATATTTTAAAAAAAAACGTGAATTACATTTAAAGCTAGGTCAAACAGTAAACAATTAGGTCACAGTGACCTACTTCACTATTTTTGCTCGACTACTTGAAGAATTTCATGATTGTGTCGTTAAATTCAGGTTATTGTCATCTTCATGTGGTTTTAGCATATTTCTTGTAACAATATTTGAATAATATTGAATGTCTGTGGTTAATTTACTTAATTATATATCGATACTAACATTATTTTTATGAGAAATATGTATCTTTCAAAACGTCTGCCAAGGAAACTGCCTTGGTGTGCCTCAGCATAGCGACAGGCCTGTAAAGGAGGAAGAGGCCCAGGATTTTCAATAGGGGAAAAAAAGCATGATTTTCGCAATAAAGGGGGAAAATAGTATGATTTGCGAGATATAGGGGGAACAGTGTATTACATAGAAAATTAAAGACTTGATGTGCAAATCTGCAAACAGGGTGTGCAAAATAATCTGCTAATATGCGATAAAAGCAAATTATTTTTTTGTGTCGCCTGCGTAGCATGGCAGACACTAAGGGGTCACTTTGTGCATCGTCTGTCGTCGTCTGCCGTCGTTCCATCGTCGTCCATCACACTTAAACCTGCAACCTAACCTTGGCCATAACTTGAAAAGTATTTGATCTATGTTCATGAACATTCTCACATAGCTTCATCTTAACCTAAGGAATGCTGTTACACCAGTCCAATAACTCTGACTTTCATTTTGACAGAGTTATGCCCCCTTTCATAAAACTTTAACCGGCAACCTAAACAGGCTCATAACTGGCCATAACTTAAGAAGTTCATGAAACTTCTCACACATATTCATCTTACCACACAGACTAATAACTCTGACTTTCATTTCAACAGAGTTATGCCCCTTTTCATAAAAACTGCAGCCTTACCAGGCTCATAACTGGCCATAACTTGAACAAATTTTGACCTATATACATGAAACTTCACCTTAACCAAAGGAATGTCGTTACACATGTCCAATAACTTTGACTTTCAGTTTGGCAGAGGTATGCCCCCTTTTCATAAAACTTCAACCTGCAACCTAACCTAGCATATAATTTGGCAAGATATTGCCCTATGGTCATGAAACTTTCTACAGTTCTTCCTTATCAATTATCCAATGCTGATTTATGCCCCTTTTCATAAACTTTTAAAACTTTAAAAAAGAAAGAAAATCTCCATAATTCATGAAGGATTACACCCCTGTCTTCAAAATGTATAGTTAGATTGTACTTGCTGAAATAAGCACATGGCAGACGACACAAGTGTTGCGTGGAACACCCTACACAAGTGTTAGGAACACCCTTCTATTTTTTTAATTTTTAGCTCTACTGATCAGAGATCAGCAGAGCTTATGCCGTGGTGCGGCGTCCGTCGTCCGTCCGTCCGTCTGTCCGTCTGTCCGTAAACTTTTATTTGTAGCGACTTCACAGCTGAAACTACTGGATGGATATTCATGAAACTTTACAGAAATGTTGCCCATAAAGTCTAGTTGATCCTAGCAAAAATTCATGTTGATGTGAAATCCAAGATGGCCGCCAAAGCTAAAAATAGAGTTTTAAAATACAAGTTTGTAGCGACTTCTTCTTGAAAACTATAAGTGATATTGATATGGGACTTTTTCTAAAATGATCAGCATGACATGATGTTGATCCTAGTCAAAAATCGTTTTGATTCAACGTTAAACATGGCTGCCAGCGGCCATCTTTGTTTACATAGAGTTATATAGTAAAAACTTGTAGCGACTACTTCTCTGGAACTACTTGGCGGATTGTCATGAAACTTTACAGGAATGTTGCTCTTGATGTCTAATTGATCCTAGAAAAATTTCAGGTCGGCCGGAAATTCAAGATGGCCGTCGCAGCTAAAAATAGATTTTTAAAAAATAAGTTTGTAGCGACTACTTCTTGAAAACTATAAGTGATATTGATATGGGACTTTTTCTAAAATGATCAGCATTTCATGATGTTGATCCTAGTCAAAAATCGTTTTGATTCAACATTTAACATGGCTGCCAGCGGCCATCTTTGTTTACATAGAGTTATATAGTAAAAACTTGTAGCGACTACTCCTCTGAAACTACTTGGCGGATTGTCATGAAACTTTACAGGAATGTTGCTCTTGATGTCTAATTGATCCTATCAAAATTTCAGGTCGGCCGGAAATTCAAGATGGCCGTCACAGCTAAAAATAGATTTTTAAAAAATAAGTTTGTAGCGACTACTTCTTGAAAACTATAAGTGATATTGATATGGGACTTTTTCTAAAATGATCAGCATGACATGATGTAGATCCTTGTGGAAAATTATTTTGATTCGACGTTAAACATGGCTGCCAGTGGCCATCTTTGGTTACATAGAGTTATATAGTAAAAACTTGTAGCGATTACTTCTCTGAAACTACTTGACGGATGTTCATGAAACTTCACAGGAATGTTGCTCTTGATGTCTAGTTGATCCTAGAAAAATTTCAGGTCGGCCGGAAATTCAAGATGGCCGCCACAGCTAAAAATAGATTTAAAATAAATGAGTTTGTAGCGACTACTTCTTCAAAACAATAAGAGATATTGATATGGGACTTTTTCTAAAATGATCAGTATGACATGATGTTGGTCCTTGTCGAAAATCGTTTTGATTTGACCTTAAACATGGCTGCTTTGTTTACATAGAGTTATATAATGAAAACTTGTAGAGACTACTTCTTTGAAACTACCTGACGGATTTTCATGAAACTTCACAGGAATGTTGCTCTTAATGTCTTATTGATCTTAGCAAAATTTCAGGTCGGCCGGAAATTCAAGATGGCCGCCACGGTTAAAAATAGATTTTCAAAAAACAAGTCTGTAGCGACTACTTCCTGAAATCAAAATCAATCAGTAGAGCTTCAAGGTCATTGACCTCTTGTTATTTTACAGATAAAGGTCAAAACGGTACATTTGAGATAATACAGGATTTTACTTCCTTCTAAAAACAAATCCCCTATACCTTGTGCATACACACTTATTTAGGCACAGCTACGTCCCTGACAGGTACACACATGCCCCCGACAGGTACACACAAGCCCCCGACAGGTACAACCACGCCCCCGACAGGTACACACATGCCCCCGACAGGTACACACATGCCCCCGACAGGTACACACACGCCCCCGACAGGTACACACAGGCCCCCGACAGGTACACACACGCCCCTGACAGGTACAAACATGCCCCTGACAGGTACACACACCTTGTGTTAGATGTAGGTAAATGGCAGATTCAACTTCATGGTTGCTTCAAAGATGTGAGAACAAGGTCCATAATTCTTGAATCCCTTTTCCTCGTACATTACTATGTGCTAGAGATTAATCTTTATATTAAGATACACGCGAAACTTGGTGGACATATGAAATGGCAGATTCAACTTGATGGTTCTCTGCTTGTATGAGACGCAGAGTTTAAGAACCCATTTTCCTGAACTTGAATTAATTACTATGTGATACAAATTCATTACAGATACACACGAAACTTGGTGGACGTAGGAAATGGCAAATTCAACTTGATGGTTCTCTGCTGGAATGAGGCACAGGGTTCAAGCATCCATTCTCACGCCAACGCCCACTGTTTTATGAAGGTACTTGACGGCTCTTTACAGGAAGAATTGTTCGAATGGCCGTCAGATTCAGAGGGCGAACATGGAATGCAGTCCAGGGAAGTGAATAAATATGAGAGAAATCAGGTGGCTTACATTAATGGTAAGATGCATTTTTTTTATTTATTTTTACAATCGAAGTCATACATTTTCCTAAAAATCTAAATTAAAAAAAAACAAAATTTAGATCGCCACACATGTTTCAAGGCTTTTTTTGGTGGGGGAAATATTGTGGAAAAACGAGCATGTTTTACACTATTTAGGGGAGTGTTTTTAAAGGGAAAATTTTCATTAAGATGCATGTTTTAATTAGGTACTCCCCGTGTGGTTGCCGGGGTAGAATACAACCATTGCAAACACACCGACACATGCAGAGGGGTAGGACCCCACCCCACACATGCAGAGGGGTAGGACCCCCCACACATTGATATTCATTTTGTCATTTTTTGTTCATGCTCATTAAAGGTCTTCATCATGACCCTGCATTGTTTCAGGTGCCATCTAACTCACATCACTAAGAGCAGTGGTAGAAAAACAATAAACGTGGCTCCAACGTAAATGGAGTGTCTACAATAGAATTTGCAGCAACTCTGAAGTTCAGGGTGAGAAGGTCCTAGGCCCATTTTCCATATTTTATCTCGATGTACATGGAGGATGAGCCTGGCATGTTCATGCCTGTTAGGCGCCATATAACCTTTCATGTGTTGGTGCGCCTTAAAACCCAATTCTATTCAATTCAATTAATTAGGTACAATATCAGTCGAGTATTAAATTTACCATTGATTTCAACACGCAAGAAGGTAAGGCTGTCAGATCCTAATTACGCTTTGAATCTCTGCTTTAGCATTATAGCTAAGAGTATCTTAGCGAAATAGAGGTCCAGTTTGAATGAGTTTATAACTTCTTGTGAAATTATTTGGGTAAAGGTGAAGGTCACAATGAACTAAACTTGACCTTGAAAAACTGTTTCTGCTCAAAATCACACTTTTAATCATTTTTGTTCATAAACACTTTTAGAGTATAATCCAGTTGGTGTTAATGAACTAGATTGCCATTGCAGTCTGGGTCAGTAATTTTAATAAGGTTCAAGGTCACTCCAAACTTAAATATTTAAAATTGCGTCTGCATGATACTAAGAGTAACACACAATTATATTCATGAAACTAAATTGTTACGAGGCGAGTGTCTTTTAACATTGCTTGGATGTTCAGGTCAGAAGGTCGAAGGTCAAGGTCACACTGATCTTTAAAATGATTTCTGAGTAATATTTCAAGTTCTACAAAGCCCTCGAGTTTCCAATTTTCATCAGTCGAGAACGAAACACGAAACTGTTGTATCTGGTTCTTTATTTACATCTAGCTACAGTAGTTTCACATTCACCCCATGATCTATTTTAAGAATCTTTTCCTGGGTATCCGGTGAAGATAGGGGAATTCCAACACGAGGTATAATTGTTTTTATTGGAACCGAGGCTCTGCCTGTGATTGATTCTTTTTCTGGCATATCATTTACATTCTGCACATTGATGGTGCCAACTACTAACATTTTGCATGTTCATTTACACAATGACGTCATGCAACTGTCATTGTTGATATCAGCGCGCGACTTTTATCTTCCCCCATGTGTAAGATCAGGCTTTCATTCACCCATGTTAAACGCGGATAACCTTACCCGGTATGCAAGAACTGTTGTTTTTTCTTTGTTTTAATTTTCTTCAGTCTTCACCATGACATGCCCCCACCCTCTTCCCTGTCATGACAGATATTCGTCTAAACTAATCTTAATAGACGAGGAGTGCTGTTCTCTGACAGCTGTTAATATACCGGTACTCGCATTTCGAGGGCTTGAAGCAAAATTATTGTTTCTTTTCCTTTATTTCTATATAGTAACAATAGTTCCCCATTTAGGATTGATCCTTCTGTTTATAACAGTTTCACAAAATTAATAAAAGAAAACTTCACTTAGTTGATATATCAATTGATATAATATTCTCCGCACATCTGTTACAGGAGCCAGTTTAGTACAAGGATATAAATGGAAGCCTATATATAAAAGTATACATAATTATTATAAGATACGCACATCTGTTACAGGAGCCAGTTTAGTACAAGGATATAAATAGAAGCCTATATACATAAATTATACATAATTATTATAATGATATTAAAGAAGGATCAATAAGAACCACACAATCCGCACTCGACTACAATCGCCTCGTTAGAGAATCATGTCTCCCAAACTCTTGTTTTTTGTGCTGTCTCTGTCATATGTCTGTCTGTGTCACAAACTTTGTCCGGAATAGTTCTCCTGAACCCATACCCAGATTTTAACAAAACTTGACAGGGATGATCTGTACCAAGCCTCTAGTTGCGCATATCGTCGCCATTTTCCAGTTGAATGAGTCTTGGCAGAGTTATGGCCGCAGAGTTATGGCCCTTTAAAGATTTTAATTAATGCACAAACTTTGTCCAGACTAGTTCTCCTGAACCCCTGGCCAGATTTTAACAAAGCTTGACAGGGATGATCTGTACCAAGCCTCTAGTTGCGCATATCGTTGTGGGTTCCAGTCAAATGATTTTTGGCCCTTTCCCCAGTGGGGGAGACATGTTTCTACTGAAAACATTCTCTAGCTCCCTTTTGATTAATAAAAATTAATATTTAGACAAACCAAAATATGGCTTCGACCCTTAGTTTTTCTACATAACTTGCATAGTTGCATTTATAAATATGAATTATTAGAAATTTTGTCCCTTATCATACCTAGTCCTTTAGAATAGTTCAAAGCAATTGTTTTTACATATGACTTACTATTGATAATATCGCACCAATAAATATTTACAAATACATTACCATTGAAATCTCAATTTTTTATTTAATTATATGCAGGTAGTTTAAGGTCAAAATGATACAGGATTATAATGCATTGAGGTGCTAACTTTAATTCCTGATGGTTTAATTCCACTAAATCCGCCGGATGTGCTCACCTGGTGCAATCGAAAGTAGTTCTGTATTAAAGGGTGCTAATCTTTTTTCTCTTTAAAAACTTTTTTTAGTGCAATTTCCTGTTATTTTTTGGCTGTAACTGGATTCTGGACATGTTGTTGATATTTGAAAAGGGAGCTCATCATGTTTTTGACAGGTTTTGATATAAATTTTAGAAGTAAAAGTAGACAGGGTACGAAATTGCAAGGGGTTAAACCTTTGACCCGGTGTTAGTATACAACTGAAGAGATGTTTCTTAGAAGGTATTAAACCCCCTATTTCCTTGTTGATGTTTAATAGCAGACATGTTTATTTGCATGATAAAGTAAGTTTCCCAGAATTCTAATCAGGTTTGAGTTTTTAACAGGTTGTCAACATTCTAACTTTACTATGGAAGGGGCATGGAGACTCATTTACGCTATTAATTCCTGATATAAAACTCAAGATTGCCATGTGTCCCTTTAGCAGCACAAACATGCAGGACATAAATATCGGATTTCCTCTCATTATTTGAAATTTCAATTTTTTTCCTTGAAAGATCAATCATTAATCTATAACGCAGTCAGATGGTCAAAAGTCTCTATAATTTTCTTCCGTTTCACCAATTCCCCACTCCCTTCCTTATAAGGTATTTGTCAAAAATATATCAGTACTGCAGATAAGATGTGTAATTACCCATATATTTTCACCAAAAACGCATTAAAACTAAACTTAATGCTTACAAAACGCGTTAAAAATTGGCGATAAGTATTGAGAACCAAATTGCCATGTACACACTTAATAACTTAGAAAAATAGAGTGCGCCCAATCATACTCAATAGATGCTTATTGAAGTTTGAGGTACTGTGTGACCGTGTTAGTGTTTGGGGTTACACTCGCTTGGCTAAGGTACTCGGGGTGGTCACTTCTGTGGGGCCTGAGAAAACAATCAATTGAGAATGTAGATCAACTTTCTTTTAATGTATCACGTTGGAGTATAAGGGAGCAAGTGATCTTTGCAAGGTAGCTACATGCCATTTTATGTGATTATTTCTCAGAGTGGTTGTCATGGTGAAGTGGACACTTTGACCAATGAAAATCTGTCCAGGCTATTTGCTGACCTGTAACCCTTGCATATATTTAAATACTGACCAGTAAATTTCGGCGGAACTAAATTGACTATGATTGATTAGGTCCGTAGAAATTCTCAGAGATATGACAAAAACTGCTACCAGGGGGTTCGGCAGCTTCCTGTATTCAGACAGGGAATGGTCAATTGATTAATGTGTGGTTACCTTGAAGTTCTTAAAGTATACATATTTTTCTATTAATATCACTTTTTGATTGACCACTTGATATATATAAGCTTGATGAGAAACTCGGAGGATGGCCGTTCAGAGTTAAACTATTTGTAAAGAGCACTGAGTCTTAGTATTAATTACCGCTGCATACTTGCAACTAAAACCTTAAACATAGATAACTAACACAAATCAAATTATAACGACTATACATATATGTATATGTAAATGAAAATGCAATATTAAAGAATTGAAACAGGAAAAGAACATGCACACAATACACTATTAATTATAGCTGGGTGACAACTGAATGACAATCACTGTCTCTAGCACAATTTTACTACCAGATGCTTGCAAGAAAAAAGAAATGGCCCTTTTGACGGCTTTTTGACACAAATTAATGCCAGTTAAAAAAGACGAGCAATGTTGAATGTATATGTAAGGGGAAGAGGAAATACACAATATTTTCATGGTAATGACTGACGAGTAAACATTTTAAATTAATGCTTTATCCAAAACTTGATTTTAAAAAAACGCAATTATAAATGAAAACATGTAATGTATTTTTTTTCATGCGTACCACACGCATTGCGCTGAAAGCTTATCTGGATCACTGTAACAGTTACGGTCATATGTACTGTTCTGACAGCTGTTGTTTTATGATGGCATTTAGAGTGCTCTGCATGAAATTCGTATATTGATCTTTATTTAGTGTCACCTGTGTAGCTTGGCAGACACTTAGGGATCACTTTGTCTGTCATCCAACATCCATCTGTCCGTCCGTCACAGTTTAACCTGCAACCAAAGCTTGGCAATAACTTGAAAAGTATCTGAACTATGTTCATGAAACTTTTACATACTTCTTTGTCTTAATTAATTTCAAACTCCAGGAATGTCGCTACACATGTCCAATAACTCTGACTTTCATTTTGGCACTTGGAGTTATTCCACTTTTCATAACACTTTAACCTGCAAACTAGCCGATTGTCCTTCCCAAAATATTAAAGCACATGGCAGGCGTGTTATATTAGTGTTCCGTGGAACACCCTTCTAGTAAAAACATGCAGTAATAATATTTTCACATCGCCCCATTATTGATCTTCCTTTCTTATAACACCCCTGGGGTCGAGGGGTTGACGGCGTTGTGTTGTAAAGTTTCACACCTCTCACCACTGCGCGTTCGAAAGCCACTAGGAGCTCAACTTGTAAGTGAGGAAGTGTCGATTCTTCAATGGATGGCGGGAGGTGTACAGTACTGGTTGTACCCAGGAAAAGTGGGTAGTCTGCCTCCACCACAAAAAAAATCGACAGTCATATATAACCTCATGTGTTTAAAAATGATGTAATAAACCATACAAACAAAACAAACAAACAAATCTTATTATGCAGTTCAAATAAAGCACTTTACTTCAGGAGACACTTAAGTTGCAATAATGATTGATATAATAATATATAAATAGATGCCAAATTTTCCAGCATCACATCAGGGAGATTGGACTTCCAAGCCAGGGAGATTTACGTAACGCCATGGAACCATCACATTTTTTCAAATAATGAATACAATTGCTAATTTTATTTTGTATTTCATTATCTACATGTATATAGATGAATACAAATAACAGTACCGGTATATGCATCATGCCGAAATAAATTAATTGCTAGATTATCATCCCCGTCTGCCCCCATTATTTTTATGCAGCCCGGCTTTTACACCGATTTTCACTGTTTCGAGATCCGCGTTTTAAACCTGTCCTCTGAAACCCGGAAACGTAATAACCGGTATTGAGGTACACAATTTCTTCACAAAACGACGTGAAATTGGCAAATTAAATGGGGGGAAAAACTGGTGTTTGTTATCATTAAAATGTATTGCAATTATGAAAGACTGGTTTAGTTGTAATATTGTGGAGGATATAACATGTTTAATGAATGCATCGATCAAAAAGTGCCGATTTCGGCAAAATCCTTCTCAGTATAACCGGCCATATTTCAATAAATCTCTTTGTGTGCCGCGTGTCGCTAGATGCAATTTCATTGGTTGGTTGCATGATCGTAACCCCGCCCTGATAGATTTGACACGTGACAGCTGTTTGACATGGGTTAATCACATGCTGTGTATTGCAAATTACCGCAAATTGCAGGCAATTAACCATCCTCGGCAAATAATTGATTTCCGGGAGGTTTTGAGCGGCTTCCGTGTGATTGGTAGATCAAAGGCAAATCCGGTAGTCTACGGTAGTGACTACCGGAGAATGCGGGAGATTTGCCATGTTTGTATATAAGATCCTGAGGGCATCTGTTGCAGGAGCTGGTTTAATATATATACAAGCATAGATCTATGCATACAAGGAAATAAAACTATGCATGATCAATAAAAAAATATATAAAAAATCCTACGGTCAGTGTTAGTTACCCTATTGATGACTATGTATATAATCCCTTACAACACAAATACGTTAAACAAGATATAAATACAATATATATCCTCAATTTCTTTTTTTCAGATTTGATAAATATGAATTTATTTCCTCCATTATATATAACCCCTAACCCACTACTGTTTGAGTTACTGGCAGGCTGATCTGGGTTTACAATGGATGCTAAGGCTATTATAGTTGTGCTTAGCCGGTTAAGGGTTAAACAAGATATAAATACAGGATTTCTCTTTTCAAATTTGACAAATTTGTGAAATTTATTTCCCCCTTTAAAGGGACTGGGGAGGATCTTGAAGAACAATAGGTGTCAGTTCATATACGAATAAAATAATCATCACGGTTTCAGTTTCCTATTCAATGTACATAAATAATTATGCACTAACAGGTCTCCTAGTGGCACCTTTTAAACCTTTAATAACCTGTAATTTGATGAAATCTTTAAAGTCTTTATTTTGTCAGAAAAACATTTAAAAACATGTAATTTTCTCTTGAAATCTATTTTTCATTTGCTATTTGTCGGTTACTGAAAAAATGATCCATTCTGCATTACATTATTCAGAATCAAATGATTGAAGCTATTATGAATGTACAGTTATGTATGTAATACTACTTCATGCCATCTTGAGTTTTTCAGAATGTTGTTGCCTTTGCCTGACCATTGTGGGATCCATAAGATCTACTCCCAAAGTGGAACCTATAATGGTCTGGTAAGCATGCAGCATTTCTGAGACTCAAGATGACGTGAGAACTAAAGGGTCAGGGAAGACAGCAACTAAACAAAAATTCATGTATCAATGTACAGTGGGTAATGTTCGTCAAAAAAGGTATTTAAGTTAGAAAATATTGATAAAAGCACGAAAATTTAGCCTTTAATTACTCTTTATATTTGTAGAAATCTCTCTAAAAACCCTATAATTTACTAAAAACCAGCCTTTATAAAAACCTTTATTTTTATCTTAGCCTGCTAGGACGCCTGCACTAAACTAGGCCGTTTTATCTCTCCTATTGAATTACCGTATTGTTCATGAAATAGTTTGGTCTGGAAAATTAGATGACTCAGCAAGTTTTTCCTGTATAAATCATTAATACATGTATTCATTCATTATAAATGGTTGTTTTGAAATCGAAAAAATACACTTTATTCAGGGCACGAAAACTGCACTTGTCCGCTCGCCATGACGAGTTCTCATAGAGGCAGGACGAGTAGAATTTCAGCTAAATTCTTGAACAATTTATCAATTCCCTTAGCCTCGTCCGTCGGATGGGGTACGTAAACCGGGCGGTCCCGTGTATCGGTCTATCCTCCGAGCACGTTAAAGAACCATAGGAATCTATTCGATAATAAGAGTCCTATGTATCCTTCCCCTCTCTCTGGGGCGGCTCTAAATAACCTATACTGTGTTGATGAGCCGTTAAACAATTTCAATTAGTAGATAAGCTGAGGTGTTGAGTATTTTACTCATACTTGTTTTACAAAAACACTCAGTTTTTTAAAATTGTGAGTATCATTACCCATCAACTTGAACAAAAACTCATAACTTTTTAAAATCATGAGTATTATATTTGTATATTATTATCCTGTGGATATTTACCTGATGAAACTTGTTCCAATCATGTGTCTGATATTAAAGGTCATACAGTGTTTCTTTTGTTTTTACTTAACTTCCATTTGTAGCATGGTCGGTGACATTTTCCTTTGATGAATGCAGAGCATTAAATCGTTTAATTTAGGGAAACTAAAGGGGCGTGGCTATGCCGTGCTACAACTACCGGATATTGGAATTTAGAGTACGGTCACTATGACGTCACAGTGTTACTAAGTACACCATGCTACATAAAAGATAGAGTCTGTCTAAGCTCGTTGGTTATTTAAACACCTCGATAGGCTACGCCCATCTCGGTGTTTAAATAAGCCAACTCGATCTATTACTTAATCTGAATAGTTGTTTCTTATAAAATGTATTAATTCACATCCATTTTAAAAACATGAAATGTTTACTCTGAACGAGTTCCTTGTAATACTCATTCTTTTTGTATCTGATGACTCATTGCCGTCAAAAATGATCTACAGCTCTATAATAGCATCGTGATTTATTAAATTAAATCCAGTATCATTTTAACTTTAAACCTGCTTGCATTATAATTAAATGAAATAGTGAGTTTTAATTTTTTCGTCTTATTCTACCATAGGTTTTAATATATTATTGGTGTAATATATAATCAACATTTAAAAGTATGCAACTCAGTTTGCTTGAAACTATTCTTATATTAACCAGTAACGCGCTAAGCACGTTTATAATATCCTTTGCATCCATATGCCTGCGAGTAACTCGCAGGCTGATCAGGGTTTACAATGTCAGACTGCTGATCATCATTTTCCCCAAAACACCCCTTTGTCACATAAATGGAATGGCCTTAATTCAAAGAAGGAACAGTCCATTATATATATGTAGGGGGTTAAGGGTTAAACAACATTTTTTTTTTTTTTTTTTCTCTTTTTATTCTACCGTAGTTTTAAATATATTGTTGGTGCAATATAATCAACAGTTAGTAATATTCAAATACTTTTCCTGTAATTAATATTTATGATTGAACAAATGCAAGTTACTTAGACAAACGAAAGGGACGCTGCGAGTTTCTTACAAATCAAGATTGCCGTGTGTCCCTTTAAACAAGATGTAAATACAGGATTTATCCTCATTTTTTTTTCTCCAAATTTGAAATTCATTTTCTTTATTTAACGTCAGTCATGATAATATTTATAATACTGAAATACTTCCTTATCGGCCTTGTACACCGTATTTATACTTAGGACCACTTGTCTATATTTAAACAAAGATGTGAATAGATTATCATGAACTGCTATTGCTATGTATGTACTTCCTCAAATGTATAGGTTAAAGTGATCTTTAGTCGGACTTGATATTGACTCGGGACGATTTTGTACTGTTTTTTAATACATTGCCACAAATGCACATGAAGTGCAAACAATAGCAACAGGGAACCAGTTTGGTGTTCATTGTAACCACTGGAACCCAGCAAGAACTTGATATACAACATTGCTAGTTTCCAGTCCTTGATATTGAGCGGACATAGAGTCCCACTTACAATCGAATCGAGTGAGCTCATATACCGTCATGTAGCTTCATCATGTGTCACATGTTCAATAAAATAAACATACAAATTAAAAGAAAACAGAATGATCATCCAGTCAACAAATTGACTCATCCTCACAAAAACACAGTGTCCGACTCAAGATAAAAATTGCCTTTCGATCGCTTTACCCTATTGATGGATAAACGTGACAGTACTGTTGATGGATGAACGTGACAGTACTGTTGATGGATGAACGTGACACTACTATTGATGGATGAACGTGACACTAGTGTTGATGGATGAACGCAACACTACTATTGATGGATGAATGTGACACTACTATTGATGGATGAACGCTACACTACTATTGATGGATGAGCATGACACTACTATTGATGGATGAGCATGACACTACTATTGATGGATGAGCGTGACACTACTATTGATGGATGAATGTGACACTACTATTGATTGATGAACGTGACACTACTATTGATGGATGAATGTGACACTACTGTTGATGGATGAATGTGACACTACTATTGATGGATGAATGTGACACTACTATTGCTCTTGATGTCTAGTTGATCCTAGAAAAATTTCAGGTCGGCTGGAAATTCAAGATGGCCGCCACATTGATGAACGTGACACT
This sequence comes from Cyrtodaria siliqua, assembly GCA_037043455.1. Lineage (NCBI taxonomy): Eukaryota > Metazoa > Mollusca > Bivalvia > Adapedonta > Hiatellidae > Cyrtodaria > Cyrtodaria siliqua. Next base: position 35,210 of record JAWPHD010015854.1, read on the forward strand.
ACTATTGATGGATGAGCATGACACTACTGTTGATGGATGAACATGACACTACTGTTGATGGATGAACGTTACACTACTGTTGATGGATGAGCGTGACAGTACTGTTGATGGATGAACGTGACACTACTATTGATGGATGAACACAACACTACTATTGATGGATGAATGTGACACTACTATTGATGGATGAATGCGACACTTCTATTGATGGATGAGCATGACACTACTATTGATGGATGAGCATGACACTACTATTGATGGATGAGCGTGACACTACTATTGATGGATGAATGTGACACTACTATTGATTGATGAACGTGACACTAGTGTTGATGGATGAACACAACACTACTATTGATGGATGAATGTGATACTACTATTGATGGATGAATGCTACACTACTATTGATGGATGAATGCTACACTACTATTGATGGATGAGCATGACACTACTGTTGATGGATGAACATGACACTACTGTTGATGGATGAATGTGACACTACTATTGATTTATGAACGTGACACTACTGTTGGTGGATGAATGTGACACTACTATTGATTGATGAACATGACACTACTATTGATTGATGAGCGTGACACTACTATTGATGGATGAATGTCACACTACTATTGATTGATGAACGTGACACTACTATTGATGGATGAATGTGACACTACTATTGATGGATGAGCGTGACACTACTATTGATGGATGAATGTGACACTACTATTGATTGATGAACGTGACATTACTATTGATGGATGAATGTGACACTACTATTGATTGATGAACATGACACTACTATTGATTGATGAACGTGACACTACTGTTGATGGATGAATGTGACACTACTGTTGATGGATGAACATGACACTACTGTTGATGGATGAACGTTACACTACTGTTGATGGATGAGCGTGACACTACTGTTGATGGATGAGCGTGACACTACTGTTGATGGATGAGCGTGACACTACTGTTGATCGATGAGCGTGACACTACTGTTGATGGATGAACATGACACTACTATTGATGGATGAACGTGACACTACTATTGATGGATGAACGTGACACTACTGTTGGTGGATGAACGTGACAGTACTGTTGATGGATGAACGTGTCACTACTGTTGATGGATGAACGTGACACTAGTGTTGATGGATGAACGCAACACTACTATTGATGGATGAATGTGACACTACTATTGATGGATGAACGCTACACTACTATTGCTGGATGAGCATGACACTACTATTGCTGGATGAGCATGACACTACTATTGATGTATGAGCGTGACACTACTATTGATGGATGAATGTGACACTACTATTGATTGATGAACGTGACACTACTATTGATGGATGAACGTGACACTACTGTTGATGGATGAACGTGACACTACTGTTGATGGATGAGCGTGACACTACTGTTGATGGATGAGCGTGACACTACTGTAGATGGATGAACGTGACACTACTGTTGATGGATGAACGTGACACTACTGTTGATGGATACACTACTGTTGATGGATGAACGTGACACTACTGTTGATGGATGAACTTGACACTACTGTTGATGGATGAACGTGACACTACATGGATGAACGTGACACTACTGTTGATGGATGAACGTGACACTACTGTTGATGGATGAATGCAACACTACTATTGATGGATGAGCATGACAATACTATTGATGGATGAACGTGACACTACTGTTGATGGATGAACGTGACAGTACTGTTGATGGATGAACGTGACACTACTGTTGATGGATGAATGCAACACTACTATTGATGGATGAGCATGACACTACTATTGATTGATGAACGTGACACTACTATTGATTGATGAACGTGACACTTCTATTGATGGATGAGCGTGACACTACTATTGATGGATGAACGTGACACTACTATTGATGGATGAATGTGACACTACTATTGATTGATCAACGTGACACTACTATTGATGGATGAGCGTGACACTACTATTGATGGATGAATGTGACACTACTATTTATTGATGAATGTGACACTACTGTTGATGGATGAACGTGACACTACTATTGATGGATGAACATGACACTACTATTGATTGATGAACGTGACACTACTATTGATTGATGAACGTGACACTTCTATTGATGGATGAGCGTGACACTACTATTGATGGCTGAACGTGACACTACTATTGATGGATGAATGTGACACTACTATTGATTGATCAACGTGACACTACTATTGATGGATGAGCGTGACACTACTATTGATGGATGAATGTGACACTACTATTTATTGATGAATGTGACACTACTGTTGATGGATGAACGTGACACTACTGTTGATGGATGAAAGTGACACTACTATTGATGGATGAGCATGACACTACTATTGATGGATGAGCGTGACACTACTATTGATGGATGAACGTGACACTACTATTGATGGATGAGCATGACACTACTATTGATGGATGAATGTGACACTACTATTGATGGATGAAAGTGACACTACTGTTGATGGATGAACGTGACACTACTGTTGATGGATAAATGTGACACTACTGTTGATGGATGAATGTGACACTACTGTTGATGGATGAACGTGACACTACTGTTGATGGATGAACATGACACTACTGTTGATGGATGAATGTGACACTACTGTTGATGGATGAATGTGACACTACTGTTGATGGATGAATGTGACACTACTGTTGATGGATGAACGTGACACTACTATTGATGGATGAACATGACACTACTATTGATGGATGAACGTCCATCATCCATCTTAGCGGTGACAATACTGTTGATGGATGAACATGACACTACTGTTGATGGATGAACATGACACTACTGTTGATGGATGAATGTGACACTACTGTTGATGGATGAATGCAACACTACTATTGATGGATGAGCATGACACTACTATTGATGGATGAATGCGACATTACTATTTATGGATGAATGTGACACTACTATTGATGGATGAACGTGACACTTCTATTGATGGATGAGCAAGACACTACTATTGATGGATGAGCATGACACTACTATTGATGGATGAGCATTACACTACTATTGATGGATGAGCGTGACACTACTATTGATTGATGAACGTGACACTACTATTGATTGATGAAGGTGACACTTCTATTGATGGATGAGCGTGACACTACTATTGATGGATGACCGTGACACTACTATTGATGGATGAACGTGACACTACTATTGATTGATCAACGTGACACTACTATTGATGGATGAGCGTGACACTACTATTGATGGATGAATGTGACACTACTATTGATTGATGAACGTGACACTACTGTTGATGAATGAACATGACACTACTGTTGATGGATGAACGTGACACTACTGTTGATGGATGAGCGTGACACTACTATTGATGGATGAATGTGACACTACTATTGATGGATGAACGTGACACTACTGTTGATGGATGAACGTCCATCATCAATCTTAGCAGTGACACTACTATTGATGGATGAACGTGACACTACTATTGATGGATGAACGTGACACTACTGTTGATGGATAAATGTGACACTACTGTTGATGGATGAATGTGACACTACTGTTGATGGATGAACGTGACACTACTGTTCATGGATGAACGTGACACTACTGTTGATGGATGAATGTGACACTACTGTTGATGGATGAACGTGACACTACTATTGATGGATGAACATGACACTACTATTGATGGATGAACGTCCATCATCCATCTTAGCGGTGACAATACTGTTGATGGATGAACATGACACTACTGTTGATGAATGAACGTGACACTTGATGGATGAACGTGACACTACTGTTGATGGATGAATGTGACACTTGATGGATGAATGTAACATTACTGTTAATGGATGAACGTGACACTACTGTTGATGGATGAATGTGACACTACTGTTGATGGATGAACGTGACACTACTGTTGATGGATGAGTGTGACACTACTATTGATGGATGAGCATGACACTACTATTGATGGATGAACGTGACACTACTATTGATGGATGAACGTGACACTACTGTTGATGGATGAACGTCCATCATCAATCTTAGCGGTGACACTACTATTGATGGATGAACGTGACACTACTATTGATGGATGAACGTGACACTACTGTTGATGGATGAACGTGACACTACTGTTGATGGATAAATGTGACACTACTGTTGATGGATGAATGTGACACTACTGTTGATGGATGAACGTGACACTACTGTTGATGGATGAACGTGACACTACTGTTGATGGATGAACGTGACACTACTGTTGATGGATGAATGTGACACTACTGTTGATGGATGAACGTCCATCATCCATCTTAGCGGTGACACTACTGTTGATGGATGAACGTGACACTACTCTTGATGGATGAACATGACACTACTGTTGATGGATGAACGTCCATCATCCATCTTAGCGGTGACAATACTGTTGATGGATGAACGTGACACTACTCTTGATGGATGAACGTGACACTACTGTTGATGAATAAACGTGACACTTGATGGATGAACGTGACATTACTGTTGATGGATGAATGTGACACTACTATTGATGGATGAGCGTGACACTACTGTTGATGGATGAACGTGATACTACTGTTGATGAATGAATATGACAATACTGTTGATGGATGAACGTGACACTACTGTTGATGGATGAATGTGACACTACTGTTGATGGATGAGCGTGACACTACTGTTGATGGATGAATGTGACACTTGATGGATGAACATGATACTACTGTTGATGGATGAACCTGACACTACTCTTGATGGATGAGCGACACTACTTTTGATGGATGAACGTGACACTACTCTTGATGGATGAGCGACACTACTTTTGATGGATGAACGTGACACTACTATTGATGGATGAACGTGACACTACTTTTGATGGATGAACGTGACACTACTTTTGATGGATGAACGTGACACTACTATTGATGGATGAACGTGACACTACTTTTGATGGATGAACATGACACTACTGTTGATGGATGAACGTGACACTACTTTTGATGGATGAACATGACACTACTGTTGATGGATGAACATGACACTACTTTTGATGGATGAACGTGACACTACTGTTGATGGATGAACGTGACACTACTGTTGATGGATGCACGTGACACTACTTTTGATGGATGAACGTGACACTACTGTTGATGGATGGACATGACACTACTTTTGATGGATGAACGTGAGACTACTGTTGATGGATGAACGTGACACTACTGTTGATGGATGAACGTGACACTACTGTTGATGGATGAACATGACACTACTCTTACTATGTACCGTATCTCCCATAATAAGAGCACATCCCCTAAAAGTGATGCCCCCTTCACATTTTCAAAAAAAAGAAGGAAAGATCAGTAAAAAGAAAAACAAAGATGAGTTCATTTTTGGTAATTTTGATTGAGTTTTACCGCAGTAAAGCGAAGAGGGCACACAAGTTTCGCCTGGCGTGAAAGTAATAAATAATAAATAATATAACGCTCCTTAAAACCTATATATTAACTTCTGTAAATGCAAGGATCCAGATTTGAGAATCCCTCCTCTTACATTCTATTTATACATGTAGATGATCTATAAGTATATTAAACGCCTATTATATTTTATTTATAGATGACCTATATAAAACGAGCCTTAAACATGCTAATTATAGATGACCTATATTAAACACACCTCATAAATTATATTTATAACTGACCTATTTAAACACACCTTATATGTTCTGTTTATAGCGGACCTATATTTTACACACCTTGTACATTCTATTTATAGCGGACCTGTATTAAATACACCTTATAGATTCTGTTTATAGCGGACCTATATTAACACATACATTCTGTTTATAGCTGACCTATATTATACACACTATTTATTTTATTTTTAGAAGACCTTTGTTAAACACACCTCATAAATTATATTTATAACTGACCTATATTAAACACACCTTTGCTCATACATTCTATTTATAGATAATCTATATTATATTTATAGATGAACTAAAAATATTCTATTTATATATGACCTATACTATATTTGTAGATGAACTATATTATATTTATAGATGACCTATATTCTATTTATAGATGACCTTGGTTTACATCGGGTGGAGAACCCCAGCCACTCTGACAAGGCCGTATCCTTACACCTGTATTCCCCACCATTTGAAGAGTGTGACACTTTTGACGAAAAGACGGGCCACAAGAACTCGTGCAAAGTTACGTTCTGGAGCAAGTTTGGCCACAGGACACCATTTGTAAGTATCATACTGTTGTGTTTATTATTCGCCGGGCAGGAACCTGGCGAACGTATTTGTTATAATGTTTGGTTATGTGAACTGGAAGGAGAAGTTATTTAACATTTTGATTTTACCATATACCCCTGCATAAACACTCAATACCGCCGCGGGTATTACCACCACACAAGCATTTTAGAGGTGCAATATAAAATATGGTTTCAAATAAACACCCCACTTCTGTAATAAACAAGGCCCCCAGTACGGGGGTGTATGGTGTATGGTAGTTCTATACTAACTTGAGCAAAGGCCTAATATGATAATTACAGTTTAATTATATTTATTGTTTAATAATGTAAAAAAAAATAATATTACAGTTTTGCTATTAAATGTTTTGGGCAGGGCCATTTTTTCGTGGTTTAAAAGCAACACAATAGCTGGCCTAATATGATAAGAACATTGTACTTGGAATCTAAATGGTGACACTGTTTGCAATGTGTATTGTGTGTTTACTAAAACTATGATTTCTCTCAGATGCATTTCTTTCGTACCGACCCATTTTATAGTCACATTTTGGATCTTTCTGCTTAATATTGGTAATGTGTTTATTCGGGAACCAGCGTCGGCTTCTATTTTTTGAATATATCGCGCTATCGCCTACATAGTAATTTTTAGATTATTAGTTATTGGGTTTGTTACTTACCTCTTAAAGAAATATGTGGGGTCAGTAAGATTAATAGGGGGTGAATCATTAGCAGAGTCCCCCTATATATCTGGCTGACCCCACATATTTCTGTAGGGGGTCATTATCAAACCCAATAACTGATTTATTGTTTGAGCATCTTTTTTAAGGCAAAGGCCGATATGTAACCCATTTAAATGGAGCGTCAACGTCATGACATCGAATTGCTCAAACGTCTCAATGACGTCACAGTGACGGTCGCAACTGGTACTGTTTAAAAACATTATTAATTTACTTATTATGTTTGTTATTTGTTACTAACGCCTTATAGAACTATTTGCAAATGATTGAATCGGAATTGTAGTCCATAGTGTTTTAGTGACCCTCTATGAAATCTACTGACCCACTATAGAAAAATAGGGGGTCACCACGTAACCGCCCTCAACCAGTGAGATGCCTAGAATTTTTTGCGAGGTGCAATAACATAATATAGACTACATGTACTGGTATGAATGTATTACAAGTATACAACTCTTGTGGCCTTATGCATGAAATATACAAAAGCACGAAATTGGATTTACAGACTGGCTAGAGAGTATATTATATCTAGAGATTATTTAATTGCTGGGATCGATTGTAGGGAATCCTTCATGAAATGGTAGACGTGTTTTTTTTCACAAACAAGTATGCGAGTAAGTGAAAAACAAAACACGACTACCATCGAGTGAACGATTTCAGTATAACGGAACCAAGCAGTTAAATAATCTATTTATTACTTTTAAATCAGTTTGTGTGTAATTTTAACCTAAATAATTCGCTTTATTGAACGTTATCGATGGATGACGTCGACGTCAGCAACACTTTATTGACGTCATAACTCAATGTCACAGTTAGTTATTTTTGTGTTTCATTGAGAAATCCCAGTCTTTCACCCACAGAAATGTAATAAATTAATTCAAAACATTTCTTTAAATCGCACGAACATGATCGATTAAAAGGATGTTAAAAAAAAAAAGTTTCATATAATTATTCAACATATTCAAGCAGATTATTTTTTCATGTTCCGGGGGTCTCGTTTGGTTGCGGGGCAAAGAATAGGGCTACTGCAGATCCCGTTGGAGGGGTAGAATCCCCCAAATTCATGTTCATTTTATCATTTTTTGTTCATGCTCATTAAAGGTCTTCATCATGACCCCTGCATTGTTTCAGGTGCCATCTCGCTCACATCAAACTATAAACGTGGCTCCAGCGTAAATGGAGTGTCTACAATAGAATTTGCAGCAACTCTGCAGTTCTGCTGGTGAGAAGGTTCTAGGCCCATTCTCCATATTTTATCTCGATGTACATGGAGGATGAGCCTGGCATGTTCATTCCTGTATTCCTGTGCCATATAACCTTTCATGTGTTGGTGCGCCTTAAAACCCCAGTTCAATTCAATTCATGATTTTTTGTTTCTACATGGTGTATATGCAATTTCAATGACATTCCATGCATACAGATATATTCATAAAATTTCAAAGCGTGGTGACATTTCACTAAATGTATGGAGTGTTTATACATGTACCTACCGAAAAATTGATGCCTTGCATAGACATTTTTTTGTTGACATTTTCTTGCTGACATTTTCTGCCATTTTCTTGTTGACGTTTTCTGCCATTTTATCTATTTGACCATTATAACGTCTGCAGTTATCATGCAGAACATCGCACGTAATGACATTCAACGGAATGTCAGGTATTTGTAAAACACAAATCTGTACTTGTTTGGGTCGGATTGGATTTCGATGTACAGTGATGTTACTTCAAGTGAATGTAAAAATACTGAAATTTGTTAGAAACATGTTTTGTTTGTTTGTTTGTATGGTGTTTTACATCATTTTCAACACGTAAGGTTATATATGACGGTCGATCTTTTGTGGTGGAGGCAGACCACCCACTTTTCCTGGGTAGAACCAGTACTGTACGCCTCCCGCCATCCGTAAGAATCGACACGTCCTCACTTACGGTACAAGTCGTTAGAAATGTGTAAAACCAGTACTGAAATTATCCCTTTTGCTAAATTATATCAGTCGTTAAATTGTGTAACTTTACTGTCACAAAGTTCAACATTTCAATATAGGGACACTGTCCGTTACTAAAGCACATATCGAGCATAAGCAAATAACTTGCATTTTTATTCAGTGAAATGTATACATGGAACCAAATAATTTGGTTAATTTGATATTTTTTAGCTCGACTGTTATGCAGAGCTTATGCCGTGGTGAGGCGTCCGTCTGTCCGTCTGTAAACTTTTTTTTGTGGCGACTATTCCTCTAAAACTACTTGATGGATTTTCATGAAACTTAACAGGAATGTTGCTCTTGGTGTCTAGTTGATTCTAGCAAAAATTCAGGACGGCCGGGTATTCAAGATGGCCGCCACGGCTAAAATTGATTTTAAAAATGTGATTTTGTGGAGACTACTTCTCAAAAGCCGTAAATGATATTGATTAACCTTTACCAAAATGACTGACAGGACATGTAGTTGATCCTAACTAAAGTTCTTTTTCATTGGATTTCAAACATGGCCGCCAGTGGCCATCTTTGTTTACATAGAGTTATACAGAAAAAACTTGTGGCAACTACTCCTCTGAAACTATTTGATGGATTTTCAAGGAACTTCACAGGAATGTTGCTCTTAGTGTCTAGTTGATTCTAGCAAATTTTCAGGTCTGATCTAGCTATCAAAACCTATCTTGTAGCTCAGTCGGGAGTACTTCCCCCTTACCCGGGCCCTTTTTGGTTCTCGGGGGCCTCGTTCGGGTACGGGGAAAATAATAGGGTCACTGAAGATCCCTTTGTAGGGGAAGGCAGAGGGGTAGAACCCCCCAAATTCATGTTCATTTTATCATTTTTTGTTCATGCTCATTAAAGGTCTTCATCGTGACCCCTGCATTGTTTCAGGTGCCATCTCGCTCATATCACTTGAGCAGTGGCAGAAAAACAATAATGTGGCTCCAGCGTAAATGGAGTGTCTACAATAGAATTTGCAGCAACTCTGCAGGTCAGGGTGAGAAGGTTCTAGGCCCGTTCTCCATATTTTATCTCGATGTACATGGAGAATGAGCCTGGCATATTCATTCCTGTTAGGCACCATGTAACCTTTCATGTGGTGGTGCACCTTAAAACCCCAATTCAGTTCAATTCAATTCCCCCTTACCCGCAAGTATAAATTTAGCGAGGGCTTGAATTTTAATCTCACAAAGTGGTGTGTTTTATTTTGTTGTACCGCTATTGAATTTTCTCAAAACATCTTGTGTCTATTTAGTAAATATTCGATAATGGGAGTTTGTTGAAGTAATTATTTTGTATTTATAAGGTTACATTGCACCATTGATTTTCCTTCTTTGTTTTATATAGGACGAATGTATGTCAAGAGACAAAAAATGCTCATTTTTCTCCGTAGAAAATTTTAAAACACATATCAAACGATCGAGCGTCCGCCAATATAAAAATGCAATAAAACAGGGGGTCATGTATCATGTAAGAACAAGCCAATCTGTTGAATGACGTCACATTCTATTTTGACATCTCACAGGTAGATTTACCCCATTTCTACTTTTGCTTTACCTTCTATGTCAATTATAATTAAATATCTCAAACAAACACTAATCAATGTTCACAATACATCATTTGGCTGAATTATAGGTAATAATAACAAAAAGCAATCAAAAGCATGCATTTTGTATTACTAGTAAGGCAGGGAAACGTTTTTTATTAGGCACTATTTGACTATACACCACGGAACCACAAACACAATGGTGCAATGTAACCTATAAGCTAACAACTATTGCAGCTTTAACCCTATAATAAACTTAGAGGTTATATTCGATCGTGGAATGTGTTTGTGAAGTAACTAATCACTGACTGAATTCTCATTACGTGGTCCGAGTATTACGTTGTCCGAGTATTACGTGGTCCGAGTATTACGTGGTCCGAGTATTAACTTTTATACTCCTTGTCGAAGAAGCAAAAACGGGGTTGGTTGGGGTATGAAACAAAACCTTAATTTCGGCTTAAAAAGTTTGCATATTGTACAATTAAAACATTTAATACGTACAGGTTATCGGATTTTTCAGGTTAAAATGTTTTTTATTGTTGAAATATATGTTATAAAATCCTGCTAATAAAAGCTTTCCCACCGCTTAATGGAATTAAGGCTGGACCACGTAATGATCAGTTACTATACTCCTCACTCACAATTTGTATTTCTGTTTGCAGGGAAAGACGGGCATCGACAGCAATGATACGCCAGAAAATAACTAAATGTGCTCGAAAAACGAAGAAAAAAAGACGAAGAAAAGATATATGTGACTGAAAAAGAGACTTCGAAAGTGCATGTACCATGCGCTGAAATATTAAGAGAGAAAAAACCAGCATTATTTTACAGAACGTTTACATCTTTGTTTAAAGGGGCACACGACAATCTTGATTTTTTTAAAAACGGGCAATATCCGGTTAAATTTTCTATATAATTGCATATTTGCAAATCATTAATATGAGTTGTAAAAATAGTTTAAAATAATTTGTTTTTGAATATTACTTATTGTTGATTTTATTGCACCAATAATATATTAACTAAAAATAATATATTCACGGTAGATTAATGAAGAGAAATTGAAAACTCCAAACGTTATTGCCTTTTATATATTTTTGCAAGCAGATTTGGATGAATTAATAAATTGAGGTGTCGGGTTTTAGTGCTCGATAACTGTTTTTGCCGTTTGTCCCTTTAAAGTTGAACTGTTAGTATAAATAGGATAAAGCTACGAAATTCAAAAAAATACGTTTGCCGTTTCCCGACAAGTGTGTAGATAAAATTGTGTTCTTCTGAAGACACCAGGGAGTAGGTATATGGGAAGGAGAAACGGATCGTTTTGCCATTTTATGTTGTCGCGCGTGTGTTTCACTACTGCGTGAAAATGACTACTTCCGGTTGTTTCGCGCGTATGTGAAAAACAGCAAATTCTTATTACACTTACAAACTCAATAAAGGTGCGAAATGTAAAATTAAGTATTATTTATTCACACTGTGTCCTCTGATACTGAGCGTGTATTTGTTTGCATGTATAAAAGCACATTTTACCAGACGGTTCCATGTAACAAAGATGGCGCCACTCTGCGTCAAATAAAAAATGGTGACGGAGTATAGCTATTGCAAACGAGATACGAAACTATGGGTTATTTAGGCATTAATAATAACAAAAAGTGAATAGTAGACATATTTATCTTTGTCAAGAAGGTAATTTCAAGGTGGTGATTATAAGACAAAGCCTAAAAAGAGGTGATGAAAATGTGCCTTTTGAGATATCAGCTGAAAATTTAAATTTTTCAAATTAAAAGTGGTGTGGAGCTATAGCAAACGAGATACGAAGTATTGGTTATATTAGGCATTAATAATAACAAAAAGTGAATAGAAGACATATTTATCTTTCTCAAGAAGGTAATTTTGTGATGTTGATTATGACAGAAAGCCGTAAAAAAGAGGCTGTAAAAACTGCCTAATTTGAGATGTTGGCTGAAATTTTAACTTTTCACATGTAACGCGCTTACGATCGATTTACCTGTATCGATAAAATAGTAAATGGCGGCGTTATAGCGCGATAACATAAATCGATAAACTAGAGCATTTATGAACCCGTTTCTCCTCCCCGTATACTTACTCCCTGAAGAAACATAGAAAATTATTGAAACAAATTCTAAGGAAAAGAAAAACAAATTATATTGATTTACTGTAAAAGGTTTTGGGTTGGCCCTTTTTTCGTGGGTGGATACGGAAACAACAAACCAAAACTTTTAAAGTTGGCCCTACTTTAGGAGATTAATTATGTGGGGTAGTTAATTGAATTTAATTGGATTTTATAGTCGCACCAAATTTCCAGCTTTCAATGGTGGAGGAAGACCCCAGGTGCCCCTCGGGCAATTTTCGTGCACGAGCGGGAACCTGGGTAAAACCACTGTTGGTTCTCATAAAGAGTACAGCTGGCTTGCAGAATGTCGGTGGTTCTTCATAAAGAATACAGCTGGTTTGCATAAAGTGGAAGCTATACAGCTGCCTTGCAGAACGTCGGTAAAATTCAATTAAATTCTATGCAGGGTAGTTAGCAACATATATCTAGTGTTTACCGGTGAAAATAACCAGCTAACCTTAACAACTAACCTTATCATTTTTGCTTTGAATCATTTTAGAATCCTCTATGACCTTGGGACTGTTTTTTTATGGAAAATTAGAGTATCTTCATGGCTCCTGTATTAATTTAAGTTTTAATTTAAGGACTCGCACCACTATTATCTCCCTTGAATTCTCGTACCCCACAGATGAAGGAGGTAGATACAAAAAACAAGTTCACTTTTCTACATTTTACAGGATACATTGATTTAACTTTACCAGGTTCTAAATCTACAGCATTTTAGGAAGAGATCACAGAAAAATGCATGTTGATATAAGATTTCTAGCTAATTCTGCCTCGTGGGTCTAATCACCACGGGGTTGTATTTTTGTCTACATTTTGATAGGTGTCACGCAAACATGAAATTAAAAAAAGTTCAATCTGGTAAATATTTGTTAAATGTGTTTCAAATTGCAGATATTGGATCAATGAAGAATTTTAAGCATAAATACATGTTGCAAAATCTGTTAATCTCTATGCCATGAAAAAAACCCATTACAATGGGACCCTATGGAAAATTAATTGTGGTGTGAGACGTTAAGTCATTTAAGTTATTAAAGAATGTGTCACCAAGCTGATTAAGTATGCACATGCATTTATGTATCAAATGATGTCTCTTGTCTGCTGTTTCATAATTATACCCCCACTTTCACAAAGTGAAGTGGGGGCTATATAGGAATCATGTTGTCCATATTGTCCCGTTGTGTCACGTCCCATCGCGTAACACATTTTTGTCCATCATGTTGCATCCCGTAACACACTGTCATTTTTGGCATTCCTCAAACAGTTTTGAATGGGTTGTTCCCAAACATCATATACACATAACAGCTGGTGACCTTATTTCCCTCTACATCCATCCATTGTTGATTGCTTAATTTATTACAGAATGTTGGCCCTTTGTTTGACTTAAAATTAAAGCGGGGGTATTCAAAGGGGTGTTTTGGGGAAAAGATGGACATTGAAAACCCTGATCAGCCTGCAAGTTACCCGCAGGCTGATCTGGGTTTACAATGGACGCAAAGGCTATTATAGTCCTGCTTAGTGCTGGTTAAGGGTTTAACTAAAAAAGTTGATGCCTTATGATAAAGTATTCTAAAATTCTTAATCAGCATTTAGTATAAGTATCAACTGCAGAAATGAGACGTCATAATTGTCCATTCTCATGTCTGGGTAACGACAGTCTCCAGTCGTACACAGGGTAACGGTGTGATACTCGGGCAAGCGGGAGAGACCTTGATGAAATGTTACATGGCAGTATTATAAAGTCTAAGTTTTAAACTTATAAAATGATTACCAAAAATTAACCCATGGTGCATTGTTAATTGTCATTGTGTAAAATGCAAATAATTATTAAATTGTTAAAAGCATGTGTAAACCAGAATGTTTTCTTTATTCATGTAAGCAGTGCATTATGGATAATATGCATTGTAGCGACTCCATGGTCGAGGTTGCATTGTAAAGTAGAACTCTCACTGCTGCAGGTTCGAATTCCACTGGGAGCTCAATTTTGTAAAATTAGGCCTATCACTGCTGCGGGTTCGAATACCACTGGGGGCTCAACTCGTGAGAAAGTGACGTTTCATATGGATAGCAGGAGGTATACAGTACTGGTTCCATCCAGGAATTAACAGGTGGTCTGCCTTCATCACAAAAAAAAAATGGCCGTCATGACGTTAAACACCAAAAAAAAAAAAGCATATTTCCATGATGTATTTCTGTGTAAGATTGAATATTAAAGGGGTTGATGCACTATTTTCAGACACGATTTATTTAAAAGGGCTCTGAAAAACTTGAAAAAAAGCTGAATGCCATGAAAAATAAAGATGACCTATAGAAAATTTGCAACGAACATAAATGGAGGTGGCCATCTTGGAATGATGACGTTATCACCGCCTTGTGCATTATGTGGTCCGAGTATTAACTTCATACCCCATCCAACCCATTCTCCAAGAATCGAAAACGGGGTTGGCTGGAGTATGAAATAAAACCTTAATTTTGGTTTTGTATATTGTAAAATTAAAATATTTAATATGTAATTTAAAACAGTTTATCACATTTTTTCAGTAAAGAATGTTTTTTAAACATACTTTGTTGTCGAAATATCCGTTATAAAATCCTGCTAATATAAGCTTTCCCAGCGTTTAATGGAATTAAGACGGGACCACTCGTAATGTGGCATAGTGACAAAATACATTTTAAAGCAAAAAAAAATCACTGCAAAAATGATTAAAAATAAATATACAGATGTAAAATGTATTAATTGTATGCTTATTTTCCATTTGCAGTGATTTTCTTCACTTTAATCCCTGGTGTGGTTTGCCGCAAAGAATACGAAGCCACTGCAGATCCCTTTGGAGGGGTAGGCAGAGGGTCAGGTAATCCCCCAAATTCATGTTCATTTTATCATTTTTTGTTCATGTTCATTAAAGGTCTTCATCATGATCCCTGCATTGTTTCAGGTGCCAATCTCGCTATCGCAATCAAAGAGCAGTGGCAGAAAAACAATAAACGTTGGCTCCAGCAAAAATGGAGTTTCTACGACAGAATTTGCAGCAACTCTGCAGTTCAGGGTGAGAAGGTTCTAGGCCCATTTTCCATATTTTATCTCGATGTACATGGAAGATGAGCCTGGCATGTTCATGCCTGCTAGGCGCCATATAACCTTTTCATGTGTTGGTAGCGCTTTAAAACCCCAATTCAATTCAATTCTTTCACTTTAAAAAAACATTTTGTCACTATTGTTCCGTGATGACCACCTCCACTTATGTATCTTTCCAGATGCTCGATAGGTCATATCTCTCATTTATTTTTTATGGCATTTTGATAATTCTATTCAGCTTTTTTTCAAGTTTTCTCCAAGCCTTTTAATATAATTTGTGTTCGAAAATAGTGCATCAACCCTTTAAAGTAGTTGATAACAACAGTAGGACTGGGTTCCCGACTTCTTATATATTCCATCCCTTCTCTTCCGGGGCAGCTCGAAATAACGCAATAAATATTTACTTATTGATATCAAACAACTACTCATCTTCAATTCCAAATTTACCTATATCTGTGTATATAAGCCTTGGTAGTATATCTATGTATATTAAGCCTTGCGTCGGTATCATCTAAGTATATAAGCCTTGGTGGTATATCTATGTATATAAGCCTTGGTGGATATCATCTATGTATATAAGCCTTGGTAGTATATCTGTTATATAAGCCTTGGTATATATCTATGTATATTAAGCCTTAGGTGGATATATCTATGTATATAAGACCTTGGTGGTATATCTATGTATATAAGCCTTGGTGGTATATCTATGTATATAAGCCTTGGTGGTATATCTATGTATAACTTGATATAATCCTAGTCTATCTGTATAAAGCCTTGGTAGGTATATCTATGTATATAAGCCTTGGTGGTATATAATCTATGTATATAAGCCTTGGTGAGTATATCTATGTATATAAGGCCTTGGTGGTAATACTCATATGTATATAAGCCTTGGTGCTAGTATCTATGTATATAAGCCTTGGTAGTATATCTATGTATATTAGCCTTGGTAGTATATCTATGTATATAAGCCTTGGTGGTATATCTATGATATATAAGCCTTGGTGGAAAACTATTAACTACCAAGATACCGTATAATCCCTAATAAACGCCCCTCCCCTAGTAAATGTCCCCTCCCGCAAACCAATTCAAATTTATTTCAGAAATATTGTTTTTAAAGACTTACCAAAAAAGATGAAAGTGTAAATCTGTTTCATTCACAATGGAACACACAAAGTCGTTAGAAAACTTAAAATGCGATGCATTAACTGATTGACTGACATGCAGACTTGGTAATGAAAATCATTAAATAATACCTGATTTAAAAGTTAAATTATGTATTTTGGTCTCAAATAAAAAAAAAATCTAAAATATTAACGCCCCCGGGGGTGTTTATTAGGGATTATACGTTACAATAGTTTTCCACTAAGCCCTCAGATGATGATTTTACATGGACTGGTTTATGGTTTATACATATTAACTAGCTTGGATTCCAGTCTGTAGTTACAAAAAAAAATGTCATAGGCAATAGGTACATACAAAATTGGCATGAATAAAAGTGAAAGGAAAATTGAAAAAAACTAAAAGGAGTAAATAGATATGAAACAAAATATAGAAGTAGGGAAATTAAGTAAATATAAATAGACTGAGCCCCAGGCTACTCATAATCAACTTACGTCATATAGTCATCATGTAAAATAGTCGTCTGCTACTTTTTCATGTGTTGTTGTGATAGTTTGAAAATTGCTTTTGATTAAATTCTTTACCTGTTTTTAACTTTGACCTTTTTGGAAAACATTTTTAACACTCTGTTTGTAATGAGCTTCAAAGCGCCATACAAGGGCTGTTCCAGAAGTCCGTGTAAGATCAGCCCTCATACAATATGGCCGGTATGCATAATATGCGTAAGAATGGCATTTATAAAACGCATTTATCGGGAATTTTGAATTTTTATTAATAGGCTATTATATTTTTAATATTCGTTTTACGAACCATCATGAATGCTGACTCTGTAGGTAAA
>JAWPHD010015855.1:0-52954 GCA_037043455.1 Cyrtodaria siliqua
TAAGTGGAGTGCTTCAATCCCATTACCCAGAACAGTCTCTAAATGGTGATTCGTAGTGGTGATCAGTCACTACCCCTAAGTCGAGTGCTTCAATCCCATTACCAGAACACTCTCTAAATGGTGATTCTGTAGTGGTGATCGGTTACTACCCCTAAGTGGAGTGCTTCAATCCCATTACCAGAACACTCTCTAAATGGTGATTCTGTAGTGGTGATCAGTCACTACCTCTCAGTGGAGTGCTTCAATCCATTACCCAGAACACTCTCTAAATGGTGATTCGGTAGTGGTGATCAGTCACTACCCCTAAGTGGAGTGCTTCAATCCCATTACCCAGAACACTCTCTAAATGGTGATTCTGTAGTGGTGATCGTTACTACCCCTAAGTGGAGTCCTTCAATCCCATTACCCAGAACACTCTCTAAATGGTGATTCTGTCAGTGGTGATCGGTTACTACCCCTAAGTGGAGTCCTTCAATCCCATTACCCAGAACACTCTCTAAATGGTGATTCGGTAGTGGTGATCAGTCACTACCTCTCAGTGGAGTCCTTCAATCCCATTACCCAGAACACTCTTTAAATGGTGATTCGGTAGTGGTGATCGGTTACTACACCTAAGTGGAGTGCTTCAATCCCACTACCCAGAACACTCTCTAAATGGTGATTCGGTAGTGGTGATCAGTCACTACCCCTAAGTGGAGTGCTTCAATCCCATTTCCCAGAACACCCTCTAAATGGTGATTCGGTAGTGATGAACGGTTACTACCCCTAAGTGGAGTCCTTCAATTCCATTACCCAGAACACTCTCTAAATGGTGATTCGGTAGTGGTGATCAGTCACTACCTCTCAGTGGAGTCCTTCAATCCCATTACCCAGAACACTCTCTAAATGGTGATTCGGTAGTGGGTGATCGGTTACTACACCTAATCGGAGTGCTTCAATCCCACTACCCAGAACACTCTGTAAATGGTGATTCGGTAGTGGTGATCAGTCACTACCCCTAAGTGGAGTGCTTCAATCCCATTACCCAGAACACCCTCTAAATGGTGATTCTGTAGTGGTGATCGGTTACTTCCCCTAAGTGGAGTCCTTCAATCCCATTACCCAGAACACTCTCTAAATGGTGATCTGTAGTGGTGATCGGTTACTACCCCTAAGTGGAGTCCTTCAATCCCATTACCCAGAACACTCTCTAAATGGTGATTCGGTAGTGGTGATCAGTCACTACCTCTCAGTGGAGTCCTTCAATCCCATTACCCAGAACACACTCTAAATGGTGATTCGGTAGTGGTGATCGGTTACTACACCTAAGTGGAGTGCTTCAATCCACTACCCAGAACACTCTCTAAATGGTGATTCGGTAGTGGTGATCAGTCACTACCCCTAAGTGGAGTGCTTCAATCCCATTTCCCAGAACACCCTCTAAATGGTGATTCGGTAGTGATGATCGGTTACTACCCCTAGTGGAGTCCTTCAATTCCATTACCCAGAACACTCTCTAAATGGTGATTCGGTAGTGGTGATCAGTCACTACCTCTCAGTGGAGTCCTTCAATCCCATTACCCAGAACACTCTCTAAATGGTGATTCGGTAGTGGTGATCGGTTACTACACCTAATCGGAGTGCTTCAATCCCACTACCCAGAACACTCTGTAAATGGTGATTCGGTAGTGGTGATCAGTCACTACCCCTAAGTGGAGTGCTTCAATCCCATTTCCCAGAACACTATCTAAATGGTGATTCGGTAGTGGTGATCGGTTACTACCCCTAAGTGGAGTCCTTCAATCTCATTACCCAGAACACTCTCTAAATGGTGATTCGGTAGTGGTGATCAGTCACTACCTCTCAGTGGAGTCCTTCAATCCCATTACCCAGAACACTTTCTGGTGATTCGGTAGTGGTGATCGGTTACTACACCTAAGTGGAATGCTTCAATCCCACTACCCAGAACACTCTGTAAATGGTGATTCGGTAGTGGTGATCAGTCACTATCTCTCAGTAGAGTGCTTCAATCCCATTAGCAAGAACACTCCCTAAATGGTCATTCGGTAGTGATGATCAGTCACTTCGGTAGTGATGATCAGTCACTACCCCTCAGTGAAGTGCTTCAATCCCATTAGTAAGAACACTCCCTAAATGGTGATTCGGTAGTGATGATCAGTCACTACCCCTAAGTGGAGTGCTTCAATCCCATTACCCAGAACACTCTCTAAATGGTGATTCGGTAGTGGTGATCGGTTACTACCCCTAAGTGGAGTCCTTCAATCCCATTACCCAGAACACTCTCTAAATGGTGATTCGGTAGTGATGATCAGTCACTACTCCTCAGTGGAGTGCTTCAATCCCATTAGCAAGAAAATTCCTAAATGGTGATTCGATAGTGATGATCAGTCACTTCGGTAGTGATGATCAGTCACTACCCCTCAGTGGAATTCCTTAATCCCATTACCCAGAACACTCTCTATATGGTGATTCGGTAGTGGTGATCGGTTACTACCCCTAAGTGGAGTCCTTCAATCCCATTACCCAGAACACTCTCTAAATGGTGATTCGGTAGTGGTGATCAGTCACTACCTCTCAATGGAGTGCTTCAATCCCATTAACCAGAACACTCTCTAAATGGTGATTCTGTAGTGGTGATCGGTTACTACCCCTAAGTGGAGTGCTTCAATCTCACTACACAGAACACTCTCTAAATGGTGATTCGGTAGTGGTGATCAGTCACTACCCCTAAGTGGAGTGCTTCAATCTTATTACTCAGAACACTCTCTAAATGGTGATTCGGTAGTGGTGATCAGTCACTACCCCTAAGTGGAGTGCTTCAATCCCATTACCCAGAACACTCTCTAAATGGTGATTCGGTAGTGGTGATCAGTCACTACCCCTAAGTCGAGTGCTTCAATCCCATTACCCAGAACACTCTCTAAATGGTGATTCTGTAGTGGTGATCGGTTACTACCCCTAAGTGGAGTGCTTCAATCCCATTACCCAGAACACTCTCTAAACGGTGATTCGGTAGTGGTGATCGGTTACTACCCCTAAGTGGAGTCCTTCAATCCCATTACCAAGAACACTCTCTAAATGGTGATTCGGTAGTGGTGATCAGTCACTACCTCTCAGTGGAGTCCTTCAATCCCATTACCCAGAACACTCTCTAAATGGTGATTCGGTAGTGGTGATCGGTTACTACACCTAAGTGGAGTGCTTCAATCCCACTACCCAGAACACTCTGTAAATGGTGATTCGGTAGTGGTGATCAGTCACTACCCCTAAGTGGAGTGCTTCAATCCCATTTCCCAGAACACTCTCTAAATGGTGATTCGGTAGTGGTGATCGGTTACTACCCCTAAGTGGAGTCCTTCAATCCCATTACCCAGAACACTCTCTAAATGGTGATTCGGTAGTGGTGATCAGTCACTACCCCTAAGTGGAGTGCTTCAATCCCATTACCCAGAACACTCTCGAAATGGTGATTCGGTAGTGGTGATCAGTCACTACCCCTAAGTGGAGTGCTTATATCCCATTACCCAGAACACTCTCTAAATGGTGATTCGGTAGTGGTGATCGGTTACTACCCCTTAGTGGAGTCCTTCAATCACATTACCCAGAACACTCTCTAAATGGTGATTCGGTAGTGCTGATCAGTCACTACCCCTATGGAGTGCTTCAATCCCATTACCCAGAACACCCTCTAAATGGTGATTCGGTAGTGGTGATCAGTCACTACCCCTAAGTGGAGTGCTTCAATATCATTACCCAGAACACTCTCTAAATGGTGATTCGGTAGTGGTGATCGGTTACTACCCCTAAGTGGAGTCCTTCAATCCCATTACCCAGAACACTCTCTAAATGGTGATTCGGTAGTGGTGATCGGTTACTACCCCTAAGTGGAGTCCTTCAATCCCATTACCCAGAACAGTCTGTAAATGGTGATTCGGTAGTGGTGATCAGTCACTACCTCTCAGTGTAGTGCTTCAATCCCATTACCCAGAACACTCTCTAAATGGTGATTCGGTAGTGGTGATCGGTTACTACCCCTAAGTGGAGTCCTTCAATCCTATTACCCAGAACACTCTCTAAATGGTGATTCGGAAGTGGTGATCAATCACTACCTCTCAGTGGAGTGCTTCAATCCCATTACCCAGAACACTCTCTAAATGGTGATTCGGTAGAGGTGATCGGTTACTTATCCTAAGTGGAGTGCTTCAATCCCACTACCTAGAAGACTCTCTAAATGGTGATTCGGTAGTGGTGATCAGTCACTACCCCTAAGTGGAGTGCTTCAATCCAATTACCCAGAACACTCTCTAAATGGTGATTCGATAGTGGTGATCGGTTACTACCCCTAAGTGGAGTCCTTCAATCCCATTACCCAGAACACTCTCTAAATGTTGATTCGGTAGTGGTGATCAGTCACTACCTCTCAGTAGAGTGCTTCAATCCCATTACCCAGAACACTCTCTAAATGATGATTCTGTAGTGGTGATCGGTCACTACCCCTAAGTGGAGTGCTTCAATCCCACTACCTAGAAGACTCTCTAAATGGTGATTCGGTAGTGGTGATCAGTCACTACCCCTAAGTGGAGTGCTTCAATCCAATTACCCAGAACACTCTCTAAATGGTGATTCGATAGTGGTGATCGGTTACTACCCCTAAGTGGAGTCCTTCAATCCCATTACCCAGAACACTCTCTAAATGTTGATTCGGTAGTGGTGATCAGTCACTACCTCTCAGTAGAGTGCTTCAACCCCATTACCCAGAACACTCTCTAAATGATGATTCTGTAGTGGTGATCGGTCACTACCCCTAAGTGGAGTGCTTCAATCCCACTACCCAGAAAAATCTCTAAATGGTGATTCGGTAGTGGTGATAAGTCACTACCCCTAAGTGGAGTGCTTCAATCCCATTACCCAGAACACTCTCTAAATGGTGATTCGGTAGTGGTGATCAGTCACTACCCCTAAGTGGGGTGCTTCAATCCCATTACCCAGAACACTCTCTAAATGGTGATTCGGTAGTGGTGATCAGTCACTACCCCTAAGTGAAGTGCTTCAATCCCATTACCCAGAACACTCTCTAAAGGGTGATTCGGTAGTGGTGATCGGTTACTACCCCTAAGTGGAGTGCTTCAATCCCATTACCCAGAACACTCTCTAAATGGTGATTCGGTAGTGGTGATCAGTCACTAGCTCTCAGTGGAGTGCTTCAATCCAATTACCCAGAACACTCTCTAAATGGTGATTCGGTAGTGGTGATAGGTTTCTACCCCTAAGTGGAGTCCTTCAATCCCATTACCCAGAACACTCTCTAAATGGTGATTCGGTAGTGGTGATCAGTCACTACCCCTATGGAGTGCTTCAATCCCATTACCCAGAATACTCTCTAAATGGTGATTCGGTAGTGGTGATCAGTCACTACCCCTAAGTGGAGTGCTTCAATCCCATTAACCAGAACACTCTCTAAATGGTGATTCGGTAGTGGTGATCGGTTACTACCCCTAAGTGGAGTCCTTCAATCCCTTTACCCAGAACACTCTCTAAATGGTGATTCGGTAGTGGTGATCGGTTACTACCCCGAAGTGTAGTCCTTCAATCCCATTACCCAGAACACTCTCTTAATGGTGATTTGGTAGTGGTGATCAGTCACAATCTCTCAGTGGAGTCCTTCAATCCCATTACCCAGAAATTTCTCTAAATGGTGATTCGGTAGTGGTGATCGGTTACTACTCCTAAGTGGAGTCCTTTAATCCCATTACCCAGAACACTCTCTAAATGGTGATTCGGTAGTGGTGATCAGTCACTACCTCTCAGTGGAGTGCTTCAATCCCATTACCCAGAACACTCTCTAAATGGTGATTCGGTAGTGGTGATCGGTTACTACCCCTAAGTGGTGTGCTTCAATCCCACTACCCAGAACACTCTCTAAATGGTGATTCGGTAGTGGTGATCAGTCTCTACCCCTAAGTGGAGTCCTTCAATCCCATTACCCAGAACACTCTCTAAATGATGATTCGGTAGTGGTGATCGGTTACTACCCCTAAATGGAGTCCTTCAATCCCATTACCCAGAACACTCTCTAAATGGTGATTCGGTAGTGGTGATCAGTCACTACCTCTCAGTGTAGTGCTTCAATCCCATTACCCAGAACACTCTCTAAATGGTGATTCGGTAGTGGTGACCAGTCACTACCTCTCAGTGGAGTGCTTAAATCCCATTACCCAGAACACTCTCTAAATGGTGATTCGGTAGTGGTGATCGGTTACTACCCCTAAGTGGAGTCCTTCAATCCCATTACCCAAAACACTCTCTAAATGGTGATTCGGTATTGGTGATCAGTCACTACCTCTCAGTGGAGTGCTTCAATCCCATTACCCAGAACACTCTTTAAATGGTGATTCGGTAGTGGTGATCAGTCACTACGCCTCCGTGGAGTGCTTCAATCCCATTACCCAGAACACTCTTTAAATGGTGATTCGGTAGTGGTGATCAGTCACTACCTCTCAGTGGAGTGCTTCAATCCCATTACCCAGAACACTCCCTAAACGATGATTCGGTAGTGGTGATCAGTCACTACCCCTCAGTGGATGGCTTCCAGATCTGATCTCGTTTGCTCCAGAGTCAGCTGGATCGCCTTTCTGCTATCTTTCCTAG
Organism: Cyrtodaria siliqua; assembly: GCA_037043455.1. NCBI lineage: Eukaryota > Metazoa > Mollusca > Bivalvia > Adapedonta > Hiatellidae > Cyrtodaria > Cyrtodaria siliqua. The sequence goes on from JAWPHD010015855.1 coordinate 6,649, forward strand.
CCTCATAACTGCGGCTTTCCTCTCTCTTTCGACAAAACCAAGGAAATAAACAGTGGCCACACTGACTATGCAGGGAAGCCCCGACAGCCAACATCTGCAGGGTAATGCCATGCATGTCATACACGATACTAACAGAGCAGTTACAGTTATGTGTGCTTTAACCTCCTTGTATTGTGTGCAGTATTTCCTTCAACGGCACTATTAGTTCAACCATGACAAGGCGTTTAGTCTTTGCCGACCATATCACTACATCGGGACTGAGTGCGTTTTGGACTACTGCGGAGAATACACGTTTGCTGTCCAGGTCAGCTCTCATATCCCAGTAGTGTGCTTGTGGTTATATCCCACCAGTCTGTTTCACTGACAGTGCCTTCTCCCCAGTGAAAGTGGGGCATGCTGTCACATTGGCACTTTTCCTTTCCTGTCTCTTGTGGAGTACATTGCTATGTTGCAACTGGTGGCATTTGCTAAGGCAATGTGACATAACGAAAGGATATGCAAAATAAATTATATTCCCCTTTGCTCACATAGTGGGCACACGGGATCGTCATCAAATTTCCATCGGTGGAGATCTGCTTGTGATGAAAGTAAGTCATATACTGACCGAAGTATGAATTACAAGCACAGTGGTTAATACGTTTATACGTATATATGTCAATCAAGGATAGTTTTCTATCTGGAAGAGTCCATCTTGTCCAAGGTGAAGCAATTCTCGGCACTGCTGTGGATCGACAGTCTTCCACCGGGTATGGTTTGTGTTGCCAAATCCCGGAGGTATTTGTTGAAGGTCCTTTCAAACCCTACATCAGCTGTTTGCTGGAAGGCGTATTATACTTGCTAATTTGGGCCGCTGTTTTCCCATTCTGCAGCTTTTATGAAGATAGCAGATAAATACCCAGAAATGTATACTAATTTACATAACAATCTACTTCACATCCACAGTAGTAACATATTTAAACTTTGATCATTTTGTCTATTTAGATAAAAGTTCTAACATTGGTTTTGATCAATATGAACCTTAGGGGGCACTCCTCAGTTTCGCATGAATGTCCATGGTGTAAATCAGAAAGAAATCAACTAAGCATCTTTTAGGTCCATTGATGGTCTTTATAATAATTATGAAGCACATGTTTGATGTTTTTTTCAGTTTTGATTACTTTTAACTTTATTTTGGTGTATTGGAATATGCATTCTTTGGGTTTTTTGGAGGCTATAAATAGAAAAATGTGAACCAATCAAAAACTTCCTAAAAGTAGTTAAAATGGCTGATTTTCACTGACGAGGAGATCAGCGTGGAATAACTTTTTAAAATGCCGGACTAGGTATGTAAAATTTAGCATTTCCTGATATGCAAGAGCATTATGAGTGCAGACATGACCCTGATATGTGTAGGAAAATTTTTTATTTTTATTTATTGACATTTGAAATATTGCTAAAATTGCATTTTTAGCATGTTTTAAGGGGTGGGGTAATCTTAAAGAAATGGGACTAAAGTTGTACAGAAAATGCTTTTTGATACTTTTATTTGGTATGGAAACATGGGTAATTTTATTGTCTTCTAAGAAATGTATGACACAATGATGATGTGATTTATTTTTGCTCAAGGATTCAGGCTAAGAGCTTGTCAAGTGTTTGATGATTGAGAAATGTACATTAAACTGTGGAGTGCCCCCTTAAGATTGTATTGATGACAGGGCAACAATCATTAGGTTTATCAAGAAGGGATTGCAAACCGGCATTTGATAGGAGAACTATATCGTCTGCACAATACAGCATAAGTAAGTACTAACTTGCAAAGTAAAACTGGATCGCAAGACGAGTCAAATATACAAGTAGAGGAAGTAATAGAACGAGAAAAGAGGTAGGACGAAGACACATGTTTTATGCCTGTTAAGGTACAGATCGAAGGCTTTGGATACCAACTTTGTCTGAACATAATTTGTATACGTATTGTTGTAATTTTGTACAGGTACCAGTATTCAATACCGGTTACTGAGTTATGTCTGTCTTCGGTTAGCACCATACATCTAGATGTGTATCTCTCTGCAGGGCTAACTCAGGCTAATGCTGATATCATAATTAATGGGTTAGCATCCCTTATTTGGGAGATGCTCTATGAACCAGGATAATGCTGATGCTACATGATTTATGTGTTAGCATTCCTTATTTGTAGATGCTGTAAGATTGATGAGTTAGCATGCTAATATTATTATCATGCTAACCCCTTATTTGGAAGGGACCTTATAAAAAGGAAGGGTTTTCTTTGTTCGGGGCTTTTTTTCCTGGCTTTTTTCCTGGCTTTTTCCTAGATACAAGAGATCAGTAATCATGTGAGAGAGCAGTATCATTATTACTAAAATGTTGTAAATATTAATTCGTCATAATGGTTTCGTAGCAACTAGAGATTAAGTAGAAATTAAAGTTATAGAGAATAGAATTGGACTCTATATTTCTTTTTACCTTTTGTGGTAAGAAATTGTAAAGGTATCCTGTAGACCATTTAAACACCTTGCATTTATTGTAGATATTTTCAGTTTGTGAAAAAGGGTATATATTGCATAGTGCCTATTAGGTTCCGTTCCTTCCTATCCAAGACCAGCGTAAATGAAGTGTCTACAATAGAATTTGCAGCAATTCTGCAGTTCTGCAGGTGAGAAGGTTCTAGGCCCATTCTCTATATTTTATCTCGGTGTACATGGAGTATGAGCCTGGCATGTTCATTTCTGATAGTAACCTTTCATGTGTTGGTGCGCCTTAAAACCCAATTCAATACAATTCTCCAAGACCTTTAAACATAGCTTATATGGATATAGCTTAAAGGAAGATAGCTTAAAGGAAGATAGCTTAAAGGGAGATAGCTTAAAGGGAGATAGCCTAAAGGAAGAAGGGAGATAGCGGAAAGGGAGGAAAGCTTAAAGGGAGAATAGCTTAAAGAGAGATAGCTTTAAGGGAGATAGCTTAAAGGGAGATCGCTTAAAGGAAGATAGCTTAAAGGGAGAATAGCTTAAAGGGATATAGCGGAAAGGGAGGAAAGCTTAAAGGGAGAATGGCTTAAAGTGAGATAGCTTAAAGAGAGATAGCTTAAAGGGATATAGCTTAAAGGAAGATAGCTTAAAGGAAGATAGCTTAAAGGGAGAATAGCTTAAAGGGAGATAGCTTAAAGGAAGATAGTTTAAAGGGAGATAGCTTAAAGGAAGATAGTTTAAAGGAAGATAGCTTAAAGGGAGATAGTTTAAAGGGAGATAGCTTAAAGGGAGATAGTTTAAAGGGAGATAGTTTAAAGGGAGATAGCCTAAAGGAAGATAGCTTAAAGGAAGATAGTTTAAAGGAAGATAGCTTAAAGGGAGATAGTTTAAAGGGAGATAGTTTAAAGGAAGATAGCTGAAAGGGAGATAGTTTAAAGGGAGATAGCTTAAAGGAAGATAGCTTAAAGGAAGAAGGGAGATAGTTTAAAGGAAGATAGCTTAAAGGGAGATAGTTTAAAGGGAGATAGTTTAAAGGGAGATAGCCTAAAGGAAGATAGCTTAAAGGAAGATAGTTTAAAGGAAGATAGCTTAAAGGGAGATAGTTTAAAGGGAGATAGTTTAAAGGAAGATAGCTTAAAGGGAGATAGTTTAAAGGGAGATAGCCTAAAGGAAGATAGCTTAAAGGGAGATAGTTTAAAGGAAGATAGTTTAAAGGAAGATAGCTTAAAGGGAGATAGTTTAAAGGGAGATAGCTTAAAGGAAGATAGCTTAAAGGGAGATAGCTTAAAGGAAGATAGTTTAAAGGAAGATAGCTTAAAGGGAGAATAGCTTAAAGGAAGATAGCTTAAAGGGAGAATAGCTTAAAGGGAGATAGCTTAAAGGGAGATAGCTTAAAGGAAGATAGTTTAAAGGAAGATAGCTTAAAGGGAGATAGTTTAAAGGGAGATAGCCTAAAGGAAGATAGCTTAAAGGGAGATAGTTTAAAGGGAGATAGCTTAAAGGAAGATAGTTTAAAGGAAGATAGCTTAAGGGAGATAGCTTAAAAGGAATGAAGCCACACAGTACAATCATTAGTATTTAGAGTTGAAAACTTCTGAAAGAATTACTCAAATATTCATAAAGTTGCTGTACTTTCTTCTATTTATCAGTGAATTATCATACTCATAAATATTCTATAAATGGTCATTTAGAACTGTGATGACATAGCTCTCAAAATGGCGGCTTCCATATCCGTTTCTGCAAAACCTTCAAATGTCATACCTTTTTTTTTTGGACAGTTTTCATCCTTTTCCAAGCTTACATAATTCTTAAGAATACAGATTATTTGGCTGTGTCGCTACATTCCCTTTAAACATTACATGTAAGGATTCCTCAATAAACCATCTTTACCAGTACCATTGCATAGCATATACTGCTTAAAGTACGTCATCTGAAGTTGTTATTGTTAACTTCTGGCTCATTTGTATCATAATTACGCATTCCATTTTTTAAAAGACTTAAAGCAACTCGTCATACTATGAATGGGCCGCACATAGGACGGCGATTTCGTACACGTTGACGTGCAATACGATATGGTCGCAAACATATGAACGATCTTCTGACTTTTTTTTTTTTAATGTTTTCAGTCACCCAGTGACGTCGATGATATACGGTACGAACGCACTTGTGGTCAAGCCTGCAATTTCTCTATCACCGATGCTTGTGGTCGCCATCTTGAATAGTTACGGTTATGAGCAGATGAAAGATCATAAATTAGACCCCAGCCAGATTGGAGCGTTAAACAGTGTGATGTTCTCGTTGGTCTGTTTATATCCCGTGATTATCGGCAGCATACAGCTGGTGGCCTGGTCCTTTTACACAATACGACATAAAAAACAACATTGATACGACCTTTGAGGTTACAGGCGAAAATGAACCGCCATAGCATTTATCGGGTTATGGGAGCTATTGATTTAAAAACGTGTTTTATAGTTTTTTTCTTCAATTTAACACGTTTGCATGCACATCTGAGCCGAAGTCTCACATGTAACTCTTTGTCAGTCATCTACTGTTGACTCAAACAAATGTTTTTTAATTTCGAAAAACTTGTTCAGAATTTCTATATCTATAATCTCACAGTTATGACACTTAGGTTATTGTAGAATGCTATTTTAAGCATTGATGAACGTTTTATTGCAATAAAGCATACACATGTTTTCCAGTTTGACTAATCTTGCTCAAGAATGTTTATATCTATAAAGTCTCGGAGTAGGTTACACATCAGCAAAGGCAGACAATTTATTGTGGATTTATGCCTTTGAGTTTATAGTGGAAAACGCTTTGTTATAGATTGTCACAATAGGGACTGTCTAGTTTATATACTTTTTCTTAGATCTTCACAAGAATTATATAAATTCAAGTAAGATACGGTCAAGTTTTAAAACTAATATTGACAATAGAAATGGTAAAGCCCCTTGAAATCACCATTCTGATAGGTTTCATTGTTCTTCTTGAAACGTGAAAAGTTTTTTACAATAAATTTTACATTTCCAAGAGATTACAAATAAATACATATATTAGTGTATATTTTATTCTGTCAGTAAATTTATATTGAACATTGTGTAGTTTTTTTATCAACAGTAATCTTGAATGTTAGAGTACGGAAACATATAACGGCCTCGTCATGTTGAGACAACTGACGGTTTAACATAACTTAATTAACACGTTTTCGTCTTAAAATATTTCAGAAGGCACCTTCATTTGATCGCAAATTGCATTTCTTTGACAAAATTACGATATCAAATATTGAGCGGCGGGCTGTGGGCGGGGCTTGGTGTTGTGGGCGGGGCTTGGTGTTAGAGGGCATGCTTCCTGGAAATCCTTTGTTCCCTACATGGTATAACTATATGATAAACTCTAGTGCATTTTCTGAATATTTTAATTGGTGAATAATCGTAGACCCGGTGCACACACCCTAAAATACGGCAAGCAGAGGTTAACACTATGTTTACCAAACATTTTTAGTGGCAGAGGAGAGAGCACCGGGTCCGCCTTTGTTATATGGGTATAACCTAATAATTACTGAATGCTGTTAAACGTCTCGGTTCATCAACATATTATCTAAAGCAGCTCCAGAGGTGAAAGATACAAAAGAGTCCGGGAACCCTGCCCTACTCTTAAAAACGAATATATTCGTATGGTTCATATACGTGCTCGGAGAATAGACTTAAATATACAGGACAGCCCGGTTTACGTCCTCATCCTAAGGATGAGAATGAGGCAAATGGAAAGTGTCTTGCCCAAGAATATACCGACAAAAGTATGTAGAGCAGGTAAGGCTTGAAACCCGGTTCCTCCAGATGTCCAGTCCACCGAGCTAACCACTGGACCAAGCCTGCCCCTTTGTAAAGTTTAAAGCGGTGTAAATGTTTTCAGTGAAACATTTTAATGAATACAGGAAAACAGAAGGTAACCCGGTCCAAAATGTAACCCCTTACACAAAATGTAACCCTTTCTGCACAAAATATAACCCCGACCTATCCAAAAGGTACGTTACACGATGAACTTTTATAATGGCGGACGTGTACAGCTGTATTATTATACATAAAACGAAATTCGCTTTAAGAATGCGCATCATTTTGGACGCCTTTTAGAAAAAAAGTTATATCGACTTATTGTCCACATCAAATTAAAAAGATGACTTCTTTATGTATTAATGTCTATCTTGCCGTCAAAAAATAGTCGATTATAGTGATAATAAATAACACATACACAATAATTTTCAGAAATAAAATTCAAAATGGTGGCAATTTTTTTATGACTTGCAAGTTTCAAGGAATTTTAGTAGTAATATATCTCAACATGACGAGGCATATACTTTTCGGTATTAGAGAATGTCTCAATCTTCATTGTTATTTTTGCAACCTATTCATTCCATTTTGTTTTAATATATATCCACTATTTATCGTCAGAATTTATTTTATAAAAATATTTTGCCTACTTATCACTGTGAAAGATATCTAATAAATATATATTACAGTTTTTAATTCATGTGTTTTTGCTATAGTTCTTTTCCAAGTGTTAGGATTTTAAATCACCACGCTTTAATAGTGTGTAAAAGTTGTATTAATGTTGAATATCTTTTTCTAAATTCATCGAAAGAGTGGACATACCATTTCCATACTATTTCAATAAGATTTATGAACAATAGATAGTCTTTCCACTGTTTATAAAATATCAATATTGGCGTGTATTTTTGCATTATACATAGTGGTGTGTTCATATCGTCAGAGGTTGTGGGAAGTTAAGAAGAATTGTGCCGCTTCTGAAAACGAATTCCGACAAAACGTATCCCATCTTTTCTATGAAAACATTTTGGTTTAAACTAAAATAATTTTAGAATCTAAATGCAACACAGTTCAAATATTCTGTTTTATTATTTATATTTTTAGATAAAATAACAGTTAAAATACTATTTTAACTTGCTAAAAGTTTATATTTTTTAGAGAGAAAAAAACAACAATAAATGACGTAATATTCAAACCTTCATTCACTCTATTACATTTTGAAATTATATAAACGAATATAATCTACAATAAATCCGTCATAACAGGAAGTAGTATTAAAACGTCAAATTGTTACTCTTTTGTTCACTATTTCGGCCCCTTGGCCCTTTTTTCAAGAGAAAAAGATTTCACGGAACAGTAATGTCACGTCCACTTTGCGTATAAGCGACGGTTGACAGTAATGTCCATTTTGCGTATAAGCGACAGTAAGCGACAGTAATGTCACGTCCATTTTGCGTATAAGCGACAGTAATGTCACGTCCAGTTTGCGTGTAAGCGACAGTAATGTCACGTCCAGTTTGCGTGTAAGCGACGGCTGACAGTAATGTCATGTCCATTTTGCGTATAAGCGACAGTAATGACACGTCCAGTTTGCGTGTAAGCGACGGCTGACAGTAATGGCACGTCCATTTTGCGTATAAGCGACAGTAATGTCACGAACAGTTTGCGTGTAAGCGACGGCTGACAGTAATGACACGTCCATTTTGCGTATAAGCGACACTAATGTCACGTCCAGTTTGCGTGTAAGCGACGGCTGACAGTAATGACACAGTCCGGTTTGCGTATAAGCGACAATTATGTCACGTACAGTTTGCGTGTAAGCGACGGCTGACAGTAAAGACACGTCCATTTTGCTTAAAAGCGACAGTAATGTCACGTCCAGTTTGCGTGTAAGCGACGGATGACACGTCCATTTTGCGTATAAACGACAGTAATGTCACGTCCAGTTTGCGTGTAAGCGACGGCTGACAGTAATGACACGTCCATTTTGCGTATAAGCGACGGCTGAGTGATAATTTCCATCGCTTATACGCAAAATAGACTTGACATTACTGTTTCGTGAAATCTTAGAATGTTACACCTATTATTATTTATATAATAGGTGGTATTTTGTAATATGGTCGAAAATAAGCGCCAATGTTCAAAGCAAACATCTACTTTATACCCACAAAGGCTAATAAAATGTAGTTGAACATGTTGTAAACATGATGAGCTTTTAATAGAAATACAACTAAACAGAAACATATCTTTTCTGAGCAATACAGAAATAAGCACATGCATTTTTACATGCAATTGTAAATATCAACGAATAAAACAGTTACCACAGTTACCTTCGACGTACATCGTTTTATAATTAGTATATTTTACTAAGACTATATACGTGGGATGTTCAAGAAATAATGAGACTGATGCTGTAATTTTTTTATTATTAAATGGTTAACAATAACATTTACACACAATATTACACTATATGTTACTATGACGACGTATAAAAAAATGCCTTTATATAATTTTAACTATAAACTGATATCAACTATCCCATACAGGATACTTTGCTTAATATTGTGTGTAAATTGTTAACTATTTAATAATAAATATGGCACAGCAATAGTCTACGTAACTTTGGATCACCCCTCGCATATATATATATACAGCCACTGACGTATAGACCCAGCCTATATCACACGTATCTGCGTCATACCCCGACAAGCCTGTGCCGCCTGCTGTCAGTTGTTATGACCAAAAGTACTACTAATCCTTAGTTATCGATATTAACGAGTAAATCCAGAATCGGCGATACCTTGTTTGTATTGTTGTTGTTTTTTGTTGTTTTTTTGAAATTTTATCTTGTAACCCAAGCTTGAAGAAAATTCCGTCATTAAAATGTAAATATTTGAAGGATGTTTTGTTTTTTTGGTACTAATTTTATGAACTGTTATATATTATAATGTGTGCAGGATTTGCAAAGAAATATTCTTCGCATCACTATTATCAAGCTTTCTATTTTTCCACATCACTTCATTTCCTTGCCATATCGTTAATTCAAAATCTACAAGGTTTATCTAGTATACACAGTTAAAACGTTATCAGTTAGACTGAGTGGTACATTTTGTATTTTGACCATATAGAACTCAAATTAATTGAATTGGGTTTTTAAGGCACATCAACACATGAAAGGTTATATGGCGCCTAACATGAATGAACATGCCAGGCTCATCCTCCATGTACATCGAGATAAAATATGGAGAATTGGCCTAGAACCTTCTCACCTGCAGAACTGCAGAGTTGCTGCAAATTCTATTGTAGACACTCCATTTACCCTGGAGGTACGTTTATTGTTTTTCTGCCACTGCTCTAGTGATATGAGCGAGATGGCACCTGAAACAATTCATGGGTCATGATGAAGACCTTTAATGAGCATAAAAAAAAGACCTTTAATGAGCATAAATAAAAAATGATAAAATGAACTTTGTATTGGTGGGGGGGTGGGGTGTGAGGGGGGTGTGTGAGTGAGTGGGGGATTCTACCCCTCTGTCTACCCCTCCAACGGGATCTGCAGTGGCCCTATTCTTTGTCCCGGAACCAAACGGGGCCCCCGGAACCACACGGAGGCAGAACACAAATGAAATGCCACTAAAATTCAAATCAAATCTTAATACAAGTGTATGTTTGGTATTTTGAGATCTTGTTTACGGGTGATGATAAACAAACTATATTGTGTTTTTGTGTGAAGGCATAATAATTTTTGTCGTTCAATGACTAAACATTGTATCAAATTTCGAAAAGAATAAAATCGTAACTAGTTAAAATTTACGATTATATCATGAAGATAGTCGTCTTTCATTGACACTGACCATCCGTTCCAATACCAGTAGGAAATGAGACAATTATTTATGACAGTAAATTAACCTTCATTCCAAATCGTAAACACTTAATGGCCAAATTGCTTAAAGACATATTTCGAGAGTATTGTATGGGGATGGGGGGAGAGGGGAGGAGGGAACTATAAATCACTGTTAGCCATACAGTTTCATGAGCAAAGTGTGATATTCAGTTTTTCTTCAGTTTATGAGGCCCACCCAATAAAGCATTTGTGACCAGTACACATAATAACACATTAAAGGATGTTGTATATTTACTGTGTTGTGCTCTGGTTTTTGGTCTAAAAACAATTAAAAAATACCAGATAAGTTTTGTATTCAAAAGCTAAATTATAAACATATATTTTTTCAATAAAGTAAATTACAAAGTGTTGTTAAGCTATTCTTACCCTCAATATAGCAACGCTATACAAATAAAAAACTAAGAGTGGGCCTCAATTTATATACCTGAGTTGATCAGCCATGAAGCGTGCTGGCTGTAAATATTCAAGCTTCCCATGCTTTTTCACTGACCAAGTGTGTCTTTAAAGCTCTTTATTAGCTTACCTGAGCCGAAGGCTCTAAGGTGAGCTATTGTGATCATGCACGCTTCGTCCGTTTTCCGTCCGGCGTTAACTTTTGCTTCAAACTGCTTTTCATCAGAAACCGCTTGGCCAATTTTTGACCAACTTTCATATGGATGATACTGAGGTCAAAGTAATTTTCTTCGTTTGAAGAATGAATTAGAAGTATACTGAAAGGGAAAAGAAACGCAAGGTGCGTATTTCCGCTATATATTGTATATACTGCACACTTAATTCCATATATATTCCAAGGAAATCCCAAGATGTTATGTAAAAAAAAAAAAGTGCAGTTAGTTAGAGAAAGGACACAACTGTGATGTTGTAGACGTTTTAATCACAGTACACGTTGTAACAAGAAATTCATAAATGCTGAATTTCCTCTTTGAAAAATTGAGCCAGTTCAGTACTGTATTTAATGTTAAGTGATTGCAACATTTAAAGCCTAAGTTTGCTCACCTGCTTGAGCCAAATGCGCATTCTGACGATAATGAAACTTTAAAGGGGTAACCATTGGTGTGTTCAGTGCTGTTTAAACCTTCTTTCTAAAAGGACAGGCCTAATGTCGCCCTGTACCATTCGATTAGCAGTAGCATATTAAACATACAATATATAGCGGAAATACGCACCCTGCGTTTCTTTTTCCTTTCAGTACTTGAATCGTGTTGAGTCTCCGCTAGAGTTTTCTCGTGCAATAATTTAGCGGCAAGTCATTGAGCTTTGGGACAACGACCGACTAACACGTTTAGTTTTTTTTTTAGTTTATTTATGTTTCAAGTTATGTATATTTTAAAATTGACGCTGTATGCATCTGTTAAATGTATTAAATGAATAATAGTGTTTTTCACCGTCATGATCTATGATAATTCATAGGAATTTGAAAGTTATTTTGATTGTTTATGTACAATGTTGTTCATTGAGTGATAACAGATAACATATACAAAACTTGTTCATACTTTAAAGAGTAATTGATACAATGAGATTGAATCTGAAACGTTTGAGCTTAATTATGTGACATTTATGAATGCCGTTGTAGCAGTTGGTGCAAGTGCTCTATGCCAAATTATAATTTGAAATTCTGAAGTTATATTAGTACTGTGTGTGTTGTTTCTTGAGTTTAGTAAGAGACGTTGCAAGGTTTAAGGGAAAAGCATTTCAAAGTTATACACATCAGGTATATGCGACATCCACGATGGCAGCCATTACCATGCATGGTCAAAACTTTAAAAAACTCTTCTTCTCTTCTTCTCAAGAACCACTGGACAGATTTCGACAGTTTTCTTTATTAGTGATTGCCAACCCCGGTTATAAACGTTGTACAAATGAATTCCTCGGGGTTAACCATGGTTGCGTCCCCGGGGTTCCAAGTTTGTTTATAAAGATGTTAAATGTTTTGCATAGACTGTTATAGGGACAAACTTAACAAATCATTTTCTCTAAAACCACAAGGCCCAGAGCTCTCATATATTACAGCAGCATCAGCTTATGGTCCTCTAAAACGTTTAAATAGTGAACCTTGGTCAAATCTGACACCGCCCCGAAGTTTTACATAGATTAATAAAGGGAAACAATTAAAATCCTCTTCTCTGAAACTACCGGAGCCCGAGGAATAATATTTTGACTTTACTATAAGCGTATAGTCCTCTACCTAGTTTGTTAAAATGGTGACACTGGGATCAAATATGGCCCCGCCCCAGGGATCACATATTTTACATAGATAAACTTTAAAACACATTCTTCCCTGAAACTACACGAGCAAGAGGTTTAATATTTTACAATGACCATAAGCTAATGGTCCTCTACCATGTTTGTTCAAATGGTGACCCTGGTGTCAAATTTGGTCCCACCCCATGGGTCAGTGTCAAGGCTGTTGTTACTAAAAATAGAAAAACGGTTTCCACTCAATAACTTCTGTTAGGAATGAGATATTGTGACGAAACTTGCTGTGTTGGTAACTTATATAAAAAGGAAACTAAGTATTGCATATGCGGTCACTGGGCCCAAGGCTAAGGTCATTATTACTAAAAATAGAAACAATTCTTTCCACTCCATGACTTTTGTTAAGAACGAGATATTGCGATTGAACTTGCTTTGTTGTTAGCTTATGTGGAAAGGAAGCTTGGGATTGCATATGAGACCCTAGTGGTCACTGTTACTAAAATAAAAAAATGGTTTCCACTCAATAACGTTTGTTATGATTGAGATATTGCGACGAAACTTTGGTGGATACCTTATACAGAAAGAAAGCTTAAGATTATATTTGATGTCGCTGGGGTCAAGGTCGCTGTCAATAAAAACGGGAAAATCGTTTCCACTCAATATATTTGGTTAGGAATGAGATATTGCGACGAAACTTGCTATGTAGGAAGCTTATATGGAGAGAAAGCTTAATGTTGTATTTGATGTCACTGGGGTCAAGGTCAATGTCGCTGTTACTGAAGCTGGAAAAATAGTTTCCACTCAATAACTTTTGTTAGGAATGAGATATTGCGACAAAACTTGCTGCGTATGTAGCTTACGTGACAAGAAAGCCTTAGATTGCATTTGAGGTCATTAGGGGGTCAATGTCAAAGTCACTGCTATTAAAGGTAGAAAAATGGTATCTGCTCAATAAATGAGGTAAAGAAAGATATATTGGAAAGAAACTTGGTGTGTAGATAGCTTATATGGAACAGAAGCTTGGACATAGAGATTTTTAATAAAACGAGTATTAAGCTTAAACAAATAAATGCTTGCTTTTTCATAAATCCACATATCGGGTGGGCGATTTAGGCCCATTGGGCTCCTTGTTTACTTAACGTTAGCAAAACAATTTTCTTGGAATCTGGTCAAATCTGGTCAAAAATTCGTATTACGATTTAAGGAGATCCCTTATTAAATCCAACCCTGACAACGGCTGAATATTATATAGATAATCTTATATTTATTGGCAATACATTCTAGCATCTATACATATTCAGGGACTTCTACTCACCAAAGTGCATTTCTGACCTTACCAGCCGAAAGTAGAAACGCTGAGGCCAATGAACAATATTGTATCAGAGACAAGAAAGATAAAATATTAACTATGCCATAAAATTAAAATCTTACCCATGTATTCACACTGTTTTAATCCTAATTATGAACCTATTCGAACGAAGTCCAAATGTCATTAGTATTAAATCGAATAACCATAGGTTAAATCAAAATGTATAGAAATAGTTCTCAGTTGCATTATATAATGCAAATTATATACGTATTATATACGTGGACTTCGGAAAACATAAAATAATTGGTTTCGATATTTGCGACAATAACACGGCAGGTATACAGACCCTGCTCTATGTTTAAACAAATGCAATTAAATAAAATCCAAATAGAGTAATTTTCATCCATATATACAGTTTGATTCTGAAGACAGATATAATGTCGCTGCAGCTGCTGTTGTACTTGAACACCGTATAAAGAGCCGAGTTATAACAATCCAGCTGCACTACAGATTTTAGATGAATATGATTATATGTTGATAGGTAACATTTTAGTTTAAATTTATGTAACGAAAGCTCTGTGAACTTTTAATCACTCTCGATGCCTTCCTGGGTGGAACAAGTACTAAGCACATGCAGATAAAGCATCTTGCTCAGTGACACAACCAATATGGTCATGGCTGGGATCGAACCCACTACTTTTCGATCATGGGTCCAACGCTTTACCAGTAGACCATATTGTCTTTTGACACTGACCGTTCCAATGGTATACTTATGTCGTCAATCCGTTTATGTCTGTGATGTCCCACGCGTTCTGAATTGTAAAATTGTTATAGTAAACGTTTGTTTTTGGGCGTCTTTTTGGATTTCAGTAAAGGGAAACAATGTTTCGTCTCCTCATCAGGTGCATGATTACATACACAAAACGATTTTTATTATCTCACAGTTATATATGTGAACTATTTAGCACCAAATTTACTGCTATGTTAATTATTGGATTATTAAATGTTTTTTATATATTATATTTACATCGGTTTTGTTTTTGTTTTGTAAAAGTGACTGCAATACAGCTATGAGTACATCATACATTAAACCCCAAATCAGCGGTTATTCTATACAGCTATGAGTGCATCATACATAAAACCCCAAATCAGCGGTTATTCTATACAGCTATGAGTGCATCATACATTAAACCCCAAATCAGCGGTTATTCTATACAGCTATGAGTACATCATACATTAAACCCCAAATCAGCGGTTATTCTATTAGGGGGTAGAGATTGACTGGCTTGGAAAGTTGTATGATCAGCAAATAAAGAACACAACCACATGTTTCAAGGAGAGACACGTTATAAGATTTTCTTTCGTTCCAATCGTATTAACTTTGTATTATTCATATATGCATGTTGTATAATATGGAAATAAAATATGTTTAAACCAAACACATATTTGTATACAGACAAGTCTTTGGTATACTGAACCATATTTATACCGCAACATGTATTTATTCCATATTGCATTCTATATAATGTTTAGTGTTTAAACAATTTTAATTCGAGGATAACTTTAAGAAAATAATTATGGTATATCAAGATACATCTGACAACATTTTAATTTCACCACATATGTACATTGTTTCTAAACCTACTGACGACGAGGTATATATATCTAACTTACATATTTTGAGAATCCAAACTCTAAACAATATAAACGGCTTTAACCAGTCAGACCAAATCCGAAAACTGGAGCGTGGAATTGCGTTACGGACACATAATTCATTTTACGCATATTCAGTCATGGGTATTTTAAGGACCGGTGAAAAAGTCTATACTTTTAATCGGCAAAATACATTATCATATGACATAAACACCTGGATAGCTTTTTGATAGACGTTTTTTTAGTGTATTTGTTCCGTTATTTGGCGGGTTAGTTTCTTTAAGTTGAAATATTGAATTACGATAAATTTAAGCTCAGATGTAACCATATCCTCATCCCGTAATTGCATCGAACAACTCACATCAACTATACTTGCTTCAACATCATTTTAAAAAAACATGTCAATCACATAAGTTATCCAGGCTAAAACGATCGTGTTGCGGTAGAACTTTGATTCAGTATCTAAAGAATAAATAGTAGAGAACACAACACAGAACACTGACAGAGGTCACCTGTTCGCACGTCATTTGAAAAGGATGATTTACCTGTTACACGAAGTTTTCGAGATTTGATTTAAAGCCACCAAATATATTAGCACTGATTTTTTGTTATTACTATCATTTCCGAAATCCAGCGTCACTTATCATTATTGATTATTTCCGGACTCCAAGTAATATATAGAGTATGGGGTCACCGAGTTGCTTGATTTAAACCTCGAGATAGGCGTAGCCCATCCAGGCGTTTAAACCAACCAACGAGATGAGACCATACTCGTTTTGTAGCATGTCCATTTCAGCTGTCTGCCATACTCTAACTGCCGATAACTGGAAGAGTACACCATTTATTCTGACATGTTTATGTTCAATTAAACGATTTACACCTGTTCAAATACAAAGGGAATTTCAGTGACCATGGTACAACAGTCACTTTTAAGTGATTTACGCATGACATGTGTGCTCTTTGTAAGCCTGACTGCACTCTTTATATCAGCTTAATTAACATGTCGCCAGTTGTCAGTCCTTTATTCATTTTAACCAATCAAACCAATACTATACCTCCGACAAACAATACCACGTGCAACAGTATAATAAAGCACGTGCAACTGTATTATAATATAACCTATTGCCAATATAGACGATTCCAGAAATAAATATTTACCTGATTATCTCCCCTTAATACTCTCTCCGTCCGCCATTACACTACTGAAGAATTCTTTGTTTACATTGGCAACAGCTGATAAAAACTACAGATCATATCTCTGCTAAAAAATATTCTGTTAAAATGCCTTACAAAAATAGTGGAGGAAAACTGTGTTGTTTTTGGATGTACAAACAGTCAGAAAAAGTTATTTGACATGAAAAAATCTATCTGCAATGAACATAGAATGAAACATGAAGACTGTCCTTGTTTGGAACCCTACATATTCCACTGAATACCAAAAAATGAAGAGATCAAACGGGTATGGTTGAGAGCCCTGAACAGAAAGAACTTCAATCCAACTACAACATCTTTGGTTAGTGCATAGATTCAATTTTAAAGAAAGTGTATTTGCTAAGTAGCCTAGTAACTGGACAACACATTTTGGATGTTACATAGTACATGCAGTTTATGTAAATGTACTTTGTTTACTTTTCATGCTTGTTCATTAAATTAAGTGATATTGATATATTGTATTATTTATTATCAATAGTCTAATAGTAACTATATAACATGTGTAGAGTGTAAGATATACTGGCGAGACACTAAAGTATCACTAAGTTACTGACTAGGTGGTCCTTCAGTTTGGGCTGCCTTTAATGTATTTTTAACTCGCACCTCATCCTTACAACCCAGGTTCAAATCCCAACCAAGGTGTATGTGACGTGCTAATTCATACATGTAAGTTTTCTCCGACATGTAATGTCACTGAACATGCAAAAGAAATTTCATAGAACCGGTATATAATATTAAAAAAAAATTATTCAGGTGTGTTCAGTCCACTTTTTAGATGGTCGGCCATCCAAAGAAAATCCGGCACCGACTCTCCATGTGGGATATCAGTTAAACAAACCGACACCTGCCGAAGACCACGTGTTCGGCGAACGCTAGCATTGAATACAACAGTGAAACCAGACGACAAACAGAATAACACCACGGAAGGGAAAGTAACTGCAACTCCGTTAAATCAACTCAGTGAATTAATTGAATTTGAATCAGGACCTGTTGAAAGTGATTCTTCTACTTTTAGTGATCAGTGTATTTCTGTTTGTTGTCATAAATACCCTGAATACTGTGGAAATGTTAGTAAACCTAAATTAGTTGATGGCAGCACCCAGACAATTGACATAGTTTCCCCTGACCACAACTACTATTATAGTAAAAGGACTGAAAATGCGTCTACACAGCACACTACATCAGAGTTCAGTGTGGATAATATCTCAACAGATTCAGAATCCACAGGACTCAGTCTCTCGGTGTTCATGACATTAATCTCCACATTGTCAGCATATGGAAAAAAATTACCGTACAAATTAAGTGTACCAGACCAGATTTTGTCTGTGTTAGTGCGTCTCAGACTGGCACTCACATTTCGAGACATAGCTAGGCGATTTGACATTTCACATCAGTTAGTGAGCAGCATTTTTCATTCGTGGATAGACATTATGGCTCAACATCTTTCATCATGTGTGGTGTGTTTACCCAGAGATTTTATCAGAAGAACATTACCGGCTGCATTTAAAACTTCATACCCAAGGACAACATTATTATTGACTGTTCCGAGATTTTCATACAGAGACCATTTTCATTTAAAGCTAGGGCACAAACATATAGTAGTTATAAGAGTAACAATACAGCTAAATTTGTAATTGCAATTGCTTCAAATGGCTTCATAATGTTCATCTCTCCACTTTATGGAGGCAGAGCTAGTCACAATTTCATAAAAAGGATTGTGGATTTCTAGATTATTTGCTGCCTGGTGATGAAGTGATGGCCGACAGTGGTTTCACTATTGGTGAGGATTTATGTGCTAGACGTGTGAAGCTGAATATCCCGGCATTCATGAAGGGGCGCGATCATCTGTCCGAGGAAGACTATTGAATCGAGGCAAATTACTGCCGAGAGGATACATGTGGAACGTGCAATATTGCGCATGAAATCCTACAGGCTGATGAACACTAAATTGAGTATAAAGTCTTTGAAAAAAGGAAATAAAACTCTAACTGTGACAGCAGCACTGTGTAACATGAGAGACCCCCTGATTAAGGAAGACAACGACAATATTGATTGATCGGATAGTGACATATGAGCATATAATTAAGAAATAATTCATCACTGAGCATTGTTAATAAGTTAATGTATAATGGTTTAGAGTTCAGATGCATAGTAAGTAATCAAACCAAGAAGGTGGGATCAGAGTGGTTTATTACATAGAGGATCTTAAACCAGTTCCCATTTCATATAAGATTTATGAAACGAGTTATGAATTATTTTAATTTGAACGAGCCTTTTGGCGAGTTAAAATTAAAAATAATTCATAACGAGTTTCATAAATCTTATATGGAATGGGAACGAGTTTAAGATCCTTTTTATCACATAACATTGCAATCAAATTAGTAAAATATAATTCAGATGGACATAGAACCGCCACGACGTCAGACACACTTTAGCGCCAAAACGTCATAAAATATGTGACGTCGTAACGTCGCGTCGCACACATAACGTTGCGTATGAAAGAGTTTGTGTTTTATCTCTACAAAATAGCAGTTTACGCCAACTTTTTAACAAACCAACAACAATGTTTTGTATAACGTGCATTATTTTTATAAGCTGTCACAAATAATAAGTTTATGACTCAGATCTGGGTGAATTTGTAATAAATAAAATAGTTTCAGTTAATAAACTTGCGTAGTGTTACAGGTTTAACTCAACCAACCAAAATCGTTCCAGGTTGTATTACACGTGTGTCATACAATAGAATATTAAATGAGTGTTCGACACTGCTAACAAGGGACGTTATATGATAAAAGCATCTAAACGACAAACCATTATAATATCCAACGATCGACAATGCTCACAGATGAATTATTTTGATTTTAACACGATTCATGTTTGCGCTATATCAGATAAATGTGTCGAACTATTTTATTCAAGGTGAATTACACCCATAAATAAGAACGTTGTGACATCACACCGATGACCGTTATGTATCGTATCATTGATAATGGTTATTTTGTACTATGTACAGTCAAACCTGTCTTTAGCAGCCACTCTAGGAAGACCAATAGTGACCTCTAAAGGCAGGTGGCTGCTTAATAAAGGTTGATTTACATTAACACTGTTTAAATGGGATATAGAAAATGTGTCTGCTTAAGACAGGTGGTTGCTTAATAGAGGTGACCATTAACACAGGTTTGATTGTATATATATATATATATATATAGGAAAGAAATACGAATCATGTTAGAATATTTACCGAAGTTCAAAACAACAGTTGGATACATAACAGTGTTTTTATTTACATGTATCAAAAAATAACAGTTGGATAGTCATACATAACAGTGTTTTCAAGAATGTTCCCACCACAAAATATTTCAAAGTTTGATCAGCAGTCACTCATGTTGACACAATTGTTCATTTCGGCGCAGATGTAAGCATTCATTGCTGATAATCACTGTAACTGTAAGCGTTACAATGGCATTGCTAGCTGCACAGTCTCTTATACTCTGCCGACAGTTTTAGGCGTTTGGACTGATGCTCATCTGTCAGTCGAACACGTAAATGTCTAAAATAAAAGTCTCTGACACGTGGTAGAATGTCTGAAATAAAGTCCTCGTTGTAGTGAACATCGATAATGCACTGGTGGTCCGGACTCCAAACAATGAACTTACAAAGTTTTGATTGGGTACAATACATAGCTATTTGAACCCGACAGTAATATCCGTTTTTCCCTTTAGGATTCAGATGAGGCTCTCCATCCTTCAACACAACATCATATTTCCCAGAAATAACCAAGTCCTTAAGTGGCCGTGTTGGACATTTAATCTGTATAATGGTATTACCGTTGATAATTCCATCTGGGCTTGCAGCTAAATATGGTTCATTTGAAGAAATCACTATTCCCGACTTGGATACCTTTTCACCGGACACTCCTTCAAACCATGAACGTGCCACTGGTTCAAACTTTTGAACATGTCGTGTTGTCGCACAACCTTTAAATCTTGTGTAGATTTGATTTGTTACAAACTTATTGGGGTCCCCCTTTTTAGTTTTTGGTAAAGAGTTCACTTTACTGGCAGTTATACGTACTTTTCTACTCTCTAACCACAAGTTAGAGTTTTGATACCTGGTAGATTTTTCTAATGTGTCAATTTTTTCTGCATTCAAATTCACATAATTTTCAAAAAATGATGAACAATTTCCACATGGTAAAGGTGTGGAAACTGGATTTGATGAATCAATAATGTGCGATACATGAGGGAATTCTTGAATTTTCTCTGCAGTTGTATCTGGTGCATTAAGAATTTTGTTTAGCATAGTCCCCTTGCATTCCCACAGGTTTTTCATGGACAAGTTCAATACATTGTTTTTTAACTCACTGTGGTCTAAAAATCGTTTCGTTTGTAGAACCCTGTCGTTTCTTTCCCCTTTTTTGTCCCCTTTTAGTAAAAAAGCACTAGGTCTGTCAAATTTCATTTCAGATAACTTATCATGAGTTAAAACTTCGCTTGCTCCCTTCCCCCAAGCCCGCTGCTTGTCTGTGCAGGTTTCACCGCCAACGCCATTTGTCCATGCCAGTGTCATCGCGTAAATAATGGCAGATATGTGACTACAACTTCTGCCATTTCCAGCTGGACATGAACAGTGCCCCGTTTGAATTGTACAATCGTCTGCACCAGTTACACTAACAGCAATCCATGCGTTGTAGTCTTTTCTCCCCACACCCGGCTGACTCTGTGATATCTGGGTTTTGAGATAGTGAACACTTTCAACTTCAATACAGTATATGTCCCCCATCCACCCGTTCTGAACGTAATTATAGCCGTACAAGGCACGAAACGACTTCATTGATTTCTCGTCGTAGGCCTTTGCATTGATTAGATAGTCTACGAGATCTTCATAGGTAAGTTTCGGCCACCCCTTACAGTTATTCTTCTTCCATTTGGAATCATCTGAAGGCAAACCTGTAAATAAAGGAAACAAAATATTGATTAGCAACAGTGAGTTTGAAAATATTAGAGTTGTGTTTAAGCATAAATGTTTAGCGTTTGGGACCAGCAAAGACCCAGATAAGACGGCAGAGAACGTGCCAACTGATCAGGGTCTACAAGTACGTGCCGACTGATCCGGGTCAACGCTGTTCACCAAAAGTAGCTGAACTGGTTGTTTGAAGCCTTTACGGAGCATTACTTATACTGAAAAGCGAACAACATAGACCCTGATCAGTCAGTATGTTCTGTGCGGGCTGATCTGGGTCTGGCTGCAAACGCTATGCTATAAGGGACCTTTAAAATTGATGCGGCTTATATATGATGATCCTTTTCAGTATACAGTTTGAACACTGAATGTGCATGTGGATGGATCCAGATCACAATGAGGTGTTATGAATGTCCAGTCTTATATGAATCAGTTACTTTAAAATCAATTAAGCTTAGCTTGTTTTCTAGACAGGCAGATTGCGTGTTTGGCCACAGTCGTGTTATTCATCCCAGGCTACCACAAAATAGGTACCTGTGTACGATATAAGTACCAACATTTTAAGAACATTCACGCTTCAAACTGGTATAATGTGAAATCAAGAACACAGATGCAAGTGTCCATCACGTAAGTTATATAGATACAAGATCCTGTTGCGTTATAACTTTGGTTCAGTATAGTTATATACATTTATATTTGTTAAAGACACATTTCCCAGCTGATTGCAGTCGTTGAAAAGTCATGGATAGCATGCTTTTTAACTGCTTACTTCTCGCTGACTGATTACCACAGAGACATTATATTGAGGCCCCATCACATTTTTTTTCTTTTCATTTACTATTACCTTAGTTTTTGATATAAGATATATTGTAACTAAAAAAAACACAAGATTGTTTATTATGGGGGAGCATATAGTCGCCGCTTTTTCCGTCCGTCCGTATGTGCGTCCATGTGCTTTTTGTCCGGAGCATAACTCAAAAAGTATGCTTGATTAAAGTTTCTGTGAATGATAAGGATAATGAGACGGAGTGCAGTTCATAGGAACCATAACTCTAGCTTCACTACTTTTTTAATTATCTCCCCTTTTTGAAAAATCTTATCCGGAGCATAATAGAGTTCCGTACGGATTCATTTTGAATAAGGAAAGGTTATGAATGAATGAATATAAATACACTAAAAGGAAGCAGAACAGGAAATGTTCAAATCTGACCACAGTCACGATTTGAACAAACTTGGTAGATGACCATAACCTTAAGGTAAATGCAAAATATTAAACCTCTGGCTATTGTAGTTTCAGAGATGAATATTGTTGAAGTGTTTCCCTATATAAGTCTATGTTTAATATGTGACCACTGGGGCGGGTCCAAATTTGACCTCAGAGTCACCATTAGAACAAACTAGTTAGAGGACCATAAGACGATGTTACATGCAAAATATCACAGCTCTATATCTTGTATTTTTGCAGACGATTTTTTAAGATTTGTTAAATGAAACGGATAAGCCCCATTGCGGGGGTCATTTATGACCTCAGGTGCACCATTCGAACAAACATATAATGATGCTTCACATAAACTTGGGGTTGTCCGTGGTCGAGTGGTCTCAGACTTGAAATCACATGTCCCTCACCGCTGTGGGTTCGATTCCCCATGGGCCAGGACTGTTAAGTATGAGTATCAAGTTATCCAGCTTGCTTGCGGAACGTCGGTGGTTCTACTCAGGTGCGCGCCCTTGCACGAAAAAATGCCCGGGTTTGCACCTGGGGTCTTCCTCCACCAGTAAAAAGCTGAAATGTCGCCAAATGACCTTAGCTGTTGGTGCAACTATAAAATCCAGTTTAATGAATTCATATAAGATTTGATTGAATTCCGACAAACGGTTTCTGAGAAAACTCGTCAGAAGCAAAAGATAACGACGACGACGGACAGACAACGGACGGACGACGGACGAAGAGTGATTCCAAAACATCACATTGAGCCTTCGGCTCAGGTGATCAAAAACACTGACAGATGACAACGATTTTTGAATTTTGAAGTCCCGATGAGTTTCTTGCATTTGAGATTTACTAAAAAATGGCAGAGAAGTAATTGATAATAGAGTATATTGTGCTAAAAATACAAAAACTATTAATTGTTAACACGGGTCTTTTAAAAAAATCCATCTATACATAGTTGTTTTAACATATATACAAGTGCACATAAAATGCAAAACGGTTATAATGTTTACTACATTATTATACACTCTTTATGGGACGGGCCTCATCCTTTGACAAAACACTAATAATCTCAATTTTCTTGTGCAAATGTATTTCTAACAGCGATTTACAGTTACCTATAGAAATTCTCTCCCCCCCCCCCCCCCCCCACCCCCCACCCCACAAATACAATAGGCTCGAAATGTGTCTTTAAGTTCAAAGGACGGTCCTTAAAGACATCCCACCAGCCTAATCCACCCTATAGAAATAGTGGGGGCATAATTATGATTGTTTTTTTCATGCATTGTGAGAAGTACGAGAATTTCATGCAAAATTGGAGATTGGTATGTACCGTTATATTATGAGGCCCCGACAAACAATTTTAAATCCGATTTAATTATTTCTAAATTGTATGTGTAACATCACCAACATGATTTAATTTCAATATTTTTAGTATTGAATATGCAGATTTTACCTTTTTAATCTGCCATATTTTAATGTTTCTATTCCAAACAGTAAAATGAACATTTAGCAATTCTAAGAAACATTGCACATTGTAGTCTTATATAAAATTATGTCAGGGCCTTAATAAATATTTTCCACAGTAGAGGATTAACAAGTTTGTGATCGTCTCTAGCTGTAAAATGTCCATGATCTTTTGATTCTGGTGTGATGTCTTTAATGCAAGTAGTTAGAAGTATCACGGGATCATAGGTATCACGTGGTAGCTACTTATACAAGAGTTCATTTGAGGATTATTGTGATAATCATGCATTTCCAAATGTATTTGGCGGTAAATGAAATGACCAACAGTGCAATTGTCTTTTTAATGGCATTTGAGGTTTGGTTTGCAAGCAAGACACATCGCTATACAATAGCACTGTGCCACAGAATTGGAAAAGTACAACGATGCACAACGAGCGGTGTGATGCGACACGTGGCGAAATAAAATATAAGTTTTGTTATTTACCTGCTTTTATACGAGCTGTATATAGTTCAGTTCAATTGTTACTAACAATAGCGTATTTATTCGTGCTTTCGAGATCAATTACTGCAGTATTTTACGTTCGGAGATTAATGAATTATTAATTATTTTAAAAAACACCTCTCGTATTAGTCTGCACGTGGTTGGCAGGTATGTTTGCAAATGTTATAATAATATATACTCAGACGCAAAAGAAAAGCATATTTTATATCGAGTCAAAATTTAATAAGAAAACATAATAAAATAATAATTTGATAAGGTATAATGAAAAATTCATATTCGTAGGTCAAACTTAACAAAATCAAAATTAATTTCATTTCACAGCCCAAAAATGCTGATCGTTTAAAACTGACACCCGTCAAATGAAAAGTCACAAAATCAGTCAAATTTACCGAAGTGGACACAGCAGTGCAAAAGCGTCCCTCAGATGCCGGGTCCTAATGAAGTTGTCCTGAGGACGGTTGTTGCTCGCGGTCTGCCGGCACGTGGTAAAGGTTAAACCCGTCCTGTGAGCTGGAACCGCTGCCAAAGTCTCGTAATTGTAGACTGATGGCAATTAAAATGGTGAGCGACATCTTGCTGTCGTCTTCCAGCTTGGAGCATTCCGTTGTGATTTAATCTCACAACTCGGAGTGAACATGATGTTCATACACAATTATTTCGTTGTTATATTGTTCAACCATGTATGTGAACGCTACTGAGAATTTCACGATTCATATCAATAATTATAACTTTTCGTGGATTTTTTTTTAAGTCGGCAAATCGTTTGTTGACAATAATCCCCCAAAGTCAGGGTAAATTTCGTTTACTACCTTAGGCCTAAACAAAAAGTATTTTGTTTCCTGTCACCCAACAGAATCGCCGTTTTTACCCTCGACACAATAACTTTTACCCCTTCATTTCTGTGTTGCTTTGTTGTGTTTTGGCCTTAACAGAATATAATTCAATCAGTTTTGCATGTAATTTGAAAATTGCAATAAAAGGTAACATATTTGTGTTTAGATCTACTCTTGTTGTGTAATGTATATCTCTCAATGCTACAGTCATACGTTCGAGTCCTGCTTGTTACGCGTTTGCACATTGAATAATGTTTGACAGCTACTCACTGACGGGCGGCAGGACTGTGGTTCTAGGAGTTTGTTTCAAAACAGATGAGGTCTACCTCTACCTCTACCAAATTGACGCATAGAAAAAAGTCGTAAAAATCTTTTAAAAAATCCCCCCACTCTCCACACACACACACACACACACACACACACACAATTTGTTTTCAGACTTAAGTCTAAAAGGGTACATCAGGCCTTTTATGGGGGTCTATAGGTGTCCGATTTAAAATTGACAAATATTAATATTTTATTCTACATGACCAAAACATAATGAGCCTATTAAATCTTTTATTTGCAAAGAAATTCATTCTGCACAGTAATACGTGCTATCCTAGGTGACGCACCAGGGTTAATTTTAGCATATTACGTGCGAGTCCACCCTAGCTATATGGTGTTCTGAAACTTTGGACATTAACAAAATGGTTCTAGCTTCACATTTTGATTGATAGTGTTTTATATCGTGAACTGAAACAATTTTATAATTTAAGCTGTTTCTAGAAAAATTCTGATGTACCCCTTTTAAGACCATTGGGCATGAATTAAACAAACTGTTTTGCATAAAAAAAATATAATGAGAATAAAAAAAAAAAAAATGGGTTCTGCTCCGATTCGAACCCATCCCGCTCGCTTTATAATCTATACTTTTATGGGACTGCCGCTCTCCCGACTGAGCTAATAATCCTTTACAAATTTTGATGACCTATAAGGTATTTATTCTAAAACCGGAGTGTCCGAATTGACCCGGTCTAAAATAGTCACTCGGGATTTATACTCAGTCAGATCTTGTTGATTTGCATTAGGTCTCGCCGACACGATCGGCGCACATATTCAGGATTATTTTACGACCGAAACAGTTATTTTAACTTCATAGCAAGGGAGGTGAAGACCTCAGAATATTACACAGCGTGCTTCAAAATAAGCTGAAATCTTATTCCGGAGAACAGGCAGCAACAACTATTTACAAAGGATAGTAGCTTATGCGATAACCATTACTGATCAAACCTATTAAATAGTATATGAAGACTATAAAGGCCATGTATATAAATCCAAGAAAGATGGAAGATATGCGTTTGATGGAGTTGCAACAAGAGAAATAAATTATAAAATTTACTGGTTACAAATCTCAATCACTATCCTGGAGACAATACAGCGTATGAATATATTTTGTATCCGCACTAGAAAAGAAGAAACACCTGTTAAAATATGGGTCTTCTTTTTCAGGCAATGCGTCGATTCATCAGTGAGGCTGTAGTTAGGATTCGTGAAAAAACACGTTAACTATAGCTTGGTGAACAAGTTCGCACTAGAAAAGAAGAAACACCTGTTAAAATATGGATCTTCTTTTTCAGGCAATGCGTCGATTCATCAGTGAGGCTGTAGTTAGGATTCGTGAAAAAAACACGGTAACTATAGCTTGGTGAACAAGTTCGCACTAGAAAAGAAGAAACACCTGTTAAAATATGGATCTTCTTTTTCAGGCAATGCGTCGATTCATCAGTGAGGCTGTAGTTAGGATTCGTGAAAAAACACGGTAACTATAGCTTGGTGAACAAGTTCACCATGCTAAAACCTGAGATAGTTAATTGTAAAGACTCATTTATAGAACAGATAATATATCTGGTAGTATCGAAAATGTATATATAGACGGAAATAAATAAGTTATAAAAATGAGTGTGTTATATTTGAAGGAAGATACACGTGAAGTTCCGCGAGTTACTTTGATTTTACAACACGAAACTCTTCAGAATTATATATATATATATATATAACCATGTGTGTGTGTGTGTGTTACATGTTTCTTCATTTGATGGCCTCAAGGGAGAACAATTGTTGTAAATCGATTGAGTTACCATCATTAAATAAAGCATTTATTATTATTATTATTATTAAAAACGACATGGAAGGAATTCATATCATGACCAGCTCGTGATTACGGAATGATCAAAGCAATGGCTCGTGCAATTTAATCCTGCCAGAACAGAAGTAACATTCTTTTCCTTAAGCAGTAATAATCGTCTTCCAACTTTATATCTAGAAAATGATTCTCCGACGCATTTCGACACTCTACACGCATACCATTGTAGTGTTTGTTGTTGTTGTTGTTGTTATTACATATCTTTCAGGTCATAGAACTACAGCAGTTGATGTAATATGAAAGCGTTGATGTTTTCGAACTGATTGGAACTTAAAGACTCTCTCCCTCTCTCATATGTTGTGTAACTGTTTACTATACATCATTCTCTCTCTCAATGTATTATTTGCCATTGTAATTTATTTCACTCAGCCATACACATTTGCAATTTCAAGATGTTAACTGGGAAGGGTTTAAACTAATGTTAACTTACAGGTAGGTAACTTACAGGTCCGAGACCATATGTAAGCTTATTTTAAAAGCTTATATAGGCCCTTCTAATGTTTTTAGTCTCCTTTTATTGCTAGTTTTTTCTCATTGGTACGGTATGTAGCAGTTGGGGTTAAATTTAATCTCAAGGGACTTCCAGTTTTGTTTAACATACCTTGAAGCTGTTTATACTTGGTGCTGTCACTACATGATTTGGCAAACTATTCCATGTGTCTACTACCCTGTTTCCAAAGGAGTGCTTTAGTACGCAGGTCACAGTTTGCATATATTTAGTAATAAATAATAAAATATCAATATTTCTGGCAGAAAGAAAAAAAATGTAAAAAGCAATTGGAACAATGTATGTATATGTATAAAGTTAACAATCTTTCAGTTTAGTTATATCACGACAGTGTCTACTTGAAGCAATGAGGTAAATGCTCAATTTGGCAGTTTAGTTTCTTTCAAGCTAGTCTAAAACGTTTTAATCTAAATATACTGAGTTGCAAAAGAAAGTGTATACATCTCAGTTGCGAAAGAAAGTGTGCAATGAGTATTTTTTAGAATAAAATGTATAAATTCCAAAATTAAAATATGTCGTGTTTGGTACCAATTTTTTATCATTCTATTGCCAATATCATTCTGTCATTTGCTTTTCAATAGGTTGAATCATTAAGGACTGTCGCTTGATAAAAAGGATAGGGGTGTTAAGTAAAATTTTCAAAGTGCACATTTTCTTTTGCGACTGAGTGTATATATACTGAAAAGAAAAAGAAACGCAGGGTGCGTATTTCCGCTATATATTGCACATACTGCACACTTAATTCCATATATATTCCAAGGAAATCCCAAGATGTTTTGTAAAAAAAAAAAAGTGCAATTAGTTAAAGAAAGGACACAACTGTGATGTTGTAGACGTTTTAATCACAGTACACGTTGTAACAAGAAATTCATAAATGCTGAAGTTCCTCTTTGAAAAATTGAGCCAGTTC
Organism: Cyrtodaria siliqua; assembly: GCA_037043455.1. Lineage (NCBI taxonomy): Eukaryota > Metazoa > Mollusca > Bivalvia > Adapedonta > Hiatellidae > Cyrtodaria > Cyrtodaria siliqua. The sequence continues at coordinate 35,792 of JAWPHD010015855.1, forward strand.
AGTACTGTATTTAATGTTAAGTGATTGCAACATTTAAAGCTTAAGTTTGCTCACCTGCTTGAGCCAAATGCGCATTCTGACGAAAATGAAACTTTAAAGGGGTAACCATTGATGTGTTCAGTGCTGTTTAACCCTTCTTTCTAAAAGGACAGGCCTAATGTCGCCCTGTACCATTCGAATTGCAGTAGCATATTAAACATACAATATATAGCGAAAATACGCACCCTGCGTTTCTTTTTCCTTTCAGTATACTTGAATTCATTTTCATCAAAAACCGTTTTGAACATATTTTTGCCTGTTTAAATGCAATTTGTCCCTTTCAAATTGTACATTGCATTTAGTGATTTATTCATTCTTCTTCTTATTATTATTGAGGTCCCCCAGGAGGGTGGAAGAGGTACATCTTCATTTGTTCCCTGAAAATATGAGTCAGCGTTCCCTTGTGCCCCACAACTATTTTGCTTTGTTCCCCAACATTATTTTTCCAATGTTCCCCTTTTCTCTAAAAGTATTTTTAAAGTTTAAAAGATTTGCTAATGTTCCCCATATATTGAAGGACCGTGTTAATCAATACGAGATGGAGCTCATAATTTCTATGAATGCAAGTCGAATTGAGCAGTCAACACCTAGGCCAACGCAGATGCAAAGTGCAGGTTTGAGACAACGTGCAAATGAGCCGAAAAATGAGCCAGCATCCAAAAATGAGCATGAGGTCACACCTTATACTATGCAGGGAGCAAGGCCTAAAATGATTTCATTTTCTTCTGCACTTGTTCATGAGCAAGTTGAGCAAACATCAATACCGCCGTATGCAGCAGTCGCTAGCGGGAAGCAACCTTGACCGCTCATTGAGCAGAAGTATGGTGATGACAAAAGCTACGGTCTGCATCAGTATATGCAGAATACACATGAAAAGGCTGAGCATGAACCGTTGTCCTCACAAACTCAACACACAACATGCAAAGAGCAAGAAAAATCGAAAAGTCAGAAATATGAACAAATTGTAGTTGAGGCCCCAAAGTCAAAAATACCGTTAGAAGAGTATGATCAAAATATAGTTGAGACCCCAAAGTAAAAAATACCGTTACGTGCTCCCAAACAGGACACGACAGGTAAAAAAGATACACGGAGTGAGAAAAACTTTGGAAACTGAGCCAGTTATACGTTTAAGAGATATTGAGCCTAATATCACCTACAGAAAGCATAGTATTACTGATTCAGAAAATGAGCAAAAGCAAGATTCGAACGTTTTGCTCTCATACAGTAAAAGGCCAGCAGTAACTGTTAAGCCAGCAACGTACGACGGAAACACATCTTGGCTCGATTACAAGTCGCAATGCATCACTTGCAAAATGGACTGAGTCAGAGAAAGTGCTATATCTAGCTGTGTCGTCGTGTGACCAGGCAATGTCAGTTCTCGGTGATTTGAATGGTGGTGTACCACAGAACTATAATGATCTGGTAACAGCCCTGTGTGAGTGATTTGCTCCACCAAACCAGATGGAGCTTCATCAAGTTCAGCTCAGGGAGAGACGACAAAGAGCTACCGAGTCGTTACCTGAGCTCGGCCAGAGTATAAGAAGATTGACAAATTTGGCATACCCAAGAGCACCATTTGATGTTAGAGAGATGCTGGCAAAAGAGCAATATATAGATGCTCGTGTAGAGTCAGATATGCGTGTACGGATCAAGCAGTCAATGCCAACCAGTTTCAATGAGGCTGTGTGCCTTGCGGTTGAGCTTGATGCCTTTTTAAAAGCTGAGCAAAAACAAGTAAATGGTTATTTAAGATCGGTGAACCAGATGGATAAAGCTGCAACTAACAGCTTGCTTCGTGAAATTATGGCAGGCATACAGGAACTTCAGTTGTCAGTGAAGTGTATGCAGGAAAGTATACAGGCCATAGAAAATCGAGAGCAGCTCAAGTGAGACTGAACAAGTCCTCCAGTAAATTGAGCAATGATAAAAAGAGCAAACAGAAGTGTATCAGTTGTGGTCAAAGTGGCCATGCAGACATATCATGTCTCATGTTTGAAAGGAATGCAAACGAGAGCAGCGTTAATGCTTACTCGTTGAGCCTTGAACAATTACAAGCTCAAAGAAGCAAGGCTACACCTAATGAGCTCAAATTGCGTTACGTTCTAACTGCAGTAAAGTTATTAAGAACATGAAGGCCCACATGCTTAAAATATCTTCAAGTAATAAAGAGGCAAAATACAAATGTAGCAAATGCAAGTTCATGTCAAACAAGAAGTCTAAGTTGACTCGACATTGGAGGCGTCATGCAGGGCATGAATTACTGATTTCTATGTCAGGTGAGCGATTGAAGACCGTATCGCTCAGTTGCAGACAAAACAACACTTTCTCGTGTGAGCAGATAGGTGTCACTCATACGGTTGGAGCGTCTTCTAAGACTGAACAAGTTAAAGAAGGCTCAACTGATCAGATGCGTATGAAGTCGGATATAAGAGGTAGTGAGCACACAAATGAAGATACAGGTACATATACTGAGAAGTATCGGGTAGGACGTTTGTGGAGTTGCCACAACGGTAAGTAAGCCACTGCTGTTCCGTAGTAGATGACTCCAGGTCAAGTGAGCAATTGCCATGAAAGAATGAGTATTGCATCTATGAGATCAGTTACTGCACAAATAGTCAACAATTTGTTTAAAAAAAAGTGTTTTAGCCTTGGTTAGGAACGAGCTTCGTTTAAGAAGACTTGGCGATTCGAATTATTATCATAGGTGTGAGTGACGATAGCAATCACACAGCTGAGCAAGTGGTGATTAGCCGAGCACAATAATGTATCAGTAGTTGTGCTCAAAGCAGATCTTACAGTTAAGTGTATATTGTATATAGTTCATTGTTTTGTTGTATGTGTCATGCGGGACGCATGAAAATCAGAGGCGTTGGTAGTGTGACGATTTTATATTCGTCTATTTAATTATTCCTGTTCGTGCAAAACGTTTCACTTACGTATGCTATAATTTCCGGCTGATTTCTTGTTTCACAAAACGGATAAAAATCGAACCAATCAAATACATTGACCAATCACTATTTTGTCCAATCAAATTAACCGACCAATCAGACTGTATATAAGGCTGTTGCAGCCAGTTATACAGGTGGCAAGTCCAGACTCTATTGTGCCCATCGCGTCAGGTATACCTTGACGTGTTAGTTGGCGGACGGACTATAAACCTTAGAACTACACACACACACACACCCGTTATACAGGTGGCATTACAGTTCAGACCACCGAACATGCAGGACGTGTTGCGGCCGTCTGGAGCAAGGTGACTCCGCAACGCGTGCCGCTGTCTGGAATCTCCGCAGCGTGGTGCAAGGTGGAAATCTGAAGCCACGTTGCGGAAACATATTATGTTGTACATATGTTTTTAATCTGCTATATTTTTAACGTGGTCCTAAAGAGGGGCGAGTGATAAACGACTACTGATGAAACCGTCGCCGAGATCCTACTTGACACTGCAAGCTCCCGCGTGACAAGGGGAACCTACGGCAACACCACGGGCATTGACGGGCACTGACGATGGAAGTGGTATGTGGAGCCTACACAGACTGAACGTGAGCTTCGGGGCCATTTTATGGGAAAATAAGTAAGACTAGACAATGGTTCAGGAAACGTACAGACGGTCACTTTGTTGAGATTCCACGTGCACAAACAAAGCAGAACAGCTGGATCGACCTACATGGGACACTTCTACAGACGCATGGGGCCTTCTGATTGGCGGAGAGATACTAACCAACTTTCGAGCCGGAAATGGGATCGACCTACTTACCATCTTTGCTGTCATCCCATTGGCTGAAATCTTCAACTTCTACAAATAATCTACTTCGAGAATCTAATCTTCTACAGACTGTCAACAATGGTTTTCTTCACTATCAACTCTACTTCTGCAGCTCTACAGGAAACTTCTTTGGACGAGGGATGTGGCATCTACCACAGGATTGGACTCTATGCATAATCTTCTTTGGAAACGCTCGCCAAAAGGCAAAGTCGCCAACGGCGAGGATAATTAAAAACTTGTACTACTGTTATACAGGTGGGTAAAGTCCAGACTCTATTGTGCCCATCGCGTCAGGTTTACCTTGACGTGTTCGTTGGCGTACGGACTATAAACCTTAGAACTACACACACACACACACTTATACAGGTGGTCCTCCTGCTATCTTCACCGCGTGCATGTCGCTGCGTGGGCACTGATGACTCATGATGTTTGTATAGGGGTCGCCTTGCCATTACTATACGCCATTACTGGTATGAGCACTTTATTCGCGTATTGTGGTCAATACTGGTATTACTGAACTGACTAATTACGGTTTAGTAGCTTGAGTGTCATTTGACCGAGAGAGAGGATGTCTCCTGCGTCCCAACACAGCACACATCATCTGGTGGCCACACTGAAGTTGGAATTTCGAAGTCAGAATGTAACACTACCATACCCTTTAATAAGTAATAATAATATTTTAATAACAAGTAGTAGAAGTATATCACAGTTAATAGTAAATGACCATTATTCTACAATTTGGGATTTGCCTCTCAAATAGCAGATATTATATTAGCTTACTCAGATATACAGGGTAGGCGGAGTATAGCGTTGATCCAATTGAATAAATGTGTCGAAATCCAATAATATTACGGCACGTGCATGCAGGTATATATTGGTAGTTTTAAAGAGTCTGTGAGAGTCTGTGAGAGTCAGAGGTTGTTAGATATTGTCTGAGAATGTAGAGATTTGATGAGTAACATCTGTTAGAATAAATATAAACACTATACGGTCAGAAATGGGTTAGTTTTACAGATTATTAAAACGTGTGTTTAAAAGTCTGGACTTGTTAATTATTAATGCCCTGGTGACATAGAGTGTTACAGAACTTCTTTGGTGCTATCGTGATCAGGATTATGTGTTAATCCGACATAATTAACACTGCGAACTTGGTGTTGTGGGCAGATTTTGAACATGTATGTGGACAATAGTCGATCATAAATGAACTTTATTGACGGTTGGTGACAATTGTGCAATACCTGCAAGAAGAACTGGAGGCATATTCGACTAACGTGAGTAGCTTTACTGTATTACTCTAACAAATATGGCTGAACAGACAGAGTTTGCAAATATGTTTAGGGTAATGGGTGACCAGCTTACGGGGTTAACAACAACCATGGGGGCCCAGGGTGTAGCCAAAGTCATTACGCCATTTGAGGGGGAAAGCAAATTATTTAAGGATTGGATAAAAAGTATTGAGAAATACTCTTTGTTAGTTGGCATGGCACATGCCAGTATTAAATTGGTTGCTTATCAGGCAAGTAAGGGTCCCGTTAGTGATTTCTTGAAAAGGTATATGGATGCAAACCCTACCCACACATGGGCACAAGTTAAAGCAGAACTTCAAGCTCGTTTCGCTGAAGTTGTTGACCCACAACATGCACTTTTGTTACTACGCAAAGTCCTTCAAAAACGTAATGAAACAATTCAGGTATATGCCGAACGTCTTATTGCCTTAGGTGATGACGCCTTTGCAGGGCAGGCCCAAGATGTTAGGGATAGACAATTGATAGGGTATTTTATCGATGGTCTCCATGACGATGGAATGAAACTTCGAGTCATGCGAACCAACCCAAACACGTTGCAAGATGCAATTGCTACTGCAACAGCAGAACAGAACCTTAGAAAGAGATTTTAGTTAAGGACAGGTCATCATTACCAGAATAATGAACCGACACATGAACAGCCTATGGAAGTTGACCATTTAAGGAGGCAAAAATGTTCTTATTGTCATAAGAATGGTCATGTTGTGGACGAGTGTCGAAAGAAAAAACGGGAAGTAAATGCTATTACTGAAAATAAACCCCGTCGTAGGCCGATCGACCGTACACAGTTAGTGTGCTGGAAATGCCAAGAAATAGGTCACTTTGCCAGGGAATGTCGAAATGAGACAAATTGGTCGAACGGACAGCAAGGTAGACTGGCTAGGGGTCAGTTAAACGATTCCGCTCCTCTCATGTAGAAGCCGGTGGGAGGAGAAATAGAAGCAAACCCACATTTAATATTGCATTAACATCAAACCCAAATTCTTGTTTGTTAAGGATCCAGAAACAAAAACTTAGGGCGTTAATTGACACCGGAAGTGACGTGTCACTAATTGATCGAGACGTTTATGACAAATTTAAACTAAAACCAAAATTAGATACAACTCGCAAAGCTTACTTACAGTCTGTTACCGGAGGTCCGCTTACTTGCGATGGGAGCACAGAAATAATTTTCGAGATAGGTGGTATCAAAATGAGTCATAACTTTTACGTAGTCAGCATGGTCAGGGGAATGAATAGGAGAATAATAATAGGAAAAGACTGGTTACTTAATAATGGTGTTCGTATTTATTATGACCTTGGGTGTATTAGGGTCGCTGGTAAATATGTACCACTTCAGGAAGATATTCACATTTCATCGATAATTCGATTGAAATCTAAAACTAAACTTCCACCTCAAACGAGCGTAGTTTGTAATTGTCGAGTTAGAAAAAGCCCTAATTTTCAAACAAATGGTCAAACTTACCAAGTTTCAGCAGTTGAACGTGGTTTTCTTAGCTATGAGCCAGGTTTATTAGTTGCAAATTCAGTTTCGAAAGTAAAAAGAGATAAAATTGTTCCTATTGTGATAACAAACACCACAAACAAAATATTTACCTTAAGGAAAGGTTGCGCGGTAGCTAAAATAGAATTTATTCAAAATCGACAAATTTCTAGTGTAACTAAGGATCAAAATGGTGATCTTAAGGATCAAAGTGAATTTGATAGCGTTGATGCTCCCCCCGAATTTAAGGCAAAATTAATTAAATACTAAAACAAAATGCTGATCTGTTTGCACAGAAAGATTCTGATTTAAGTCACACTGAAACAGTCAAAATGAAAATTGACACAGGCGACCATAAACCAATTAAATTAAGACCCTACAGAACACCACTAAACAACCGAAAAATAGTTGATCAGGCAATAGAAGAAATGTTAGATGCAAATATTATTTCCAGATCAAAGTCTCCTTGGAGTTTCCCTGTGGTCATAGTAGATAAAAAGGATGGGTCTAAACGATTTTGTGTAGATTTTAGGGCCTTAAATAAAATTACAAAATCAAACGCGTATCCTTTGCCATTAGTGGATGACTTATTGGCCCTTTTAGGCAAAGCTAAATACGTCTCATTACTGGACCTCAAATCAGGTTATTGGCAAGTAGTCATGAACGAAGATGATATTGAAAAGACAGCTTTTGCTTGTCATAGAGGGCTATTTCAGTTCAATGTCATGCCTTTTGGGTTAACCAATGCACCAGCTGTATTTCAAGAACTTATGTCACATGTTCTTGCTGGGTTAGACAGTTACACAACTGCTTATCTTGATGACATCTTGATATTTAGTTCTACACTTGAAGAACATTTGGCTCACATTGAAAAAGTATTTCAACGGTTAAGGCAACATCGTTTAAAATTAAAGTTAAAGAAATGTAATTTTCTAAAAGCTGAGACTGAGTATTTAGGCTTTGTTATCAATAAAGACGGAATTAAACCTAATCCAAAGAAAGTGGAAGTCATAAAATCTTTACCTGCGCCTACCTGTGTAAAAGAGGTACGCAGCTTTATTGGAATGTGCAGTTATTATCGTCGATTTATTCCAAAGTTTTCGGAAATAGCACAACCAATCATAATTCTCACAAGAAAATATGCTAAATTTAAGTGGGACGCTAACTGTCAAGAGGCTTTTGAAAGTTTGAAGAACAGTTTAGCGATATTACCAATGTTAGGTTACCCTGACCCATGAAAACCTTATATCCTTTATACGGATGCAAGTAACAATTGCATAGGAGCTTGCTTGACACAGCCAGTTGATGAACCAACTGAGGCTGTTCCTGGTATAAAAAATGAAAAACCCATTCACTTTTTGTCTCACAAGTTGAGTGATACCCAATGTCGTTGGTCTACTATCGAGAAAGAAGCTTTTGCGATCCATTACGCCTTGCAAAAGTTAGATCACTTTTTACATGGGGCAACCTTCATAATTAGGTCAGATCACCTTCCATTGAAATATATGTTAGATTCTCCTATGCAAAATAAGAAAATTCAAATGTGGGCTCTCGGTATTGCCGGCTATGACTGCAAATTGGAGTTCATCCCAGGGGTGAACAACAGTGTCGCAGATATATTATCTCGGTTGCCCTTAGATGCTGTACCCGAGGATGTCGAGGGTTATGACCCTGACATCAATGATAACACCTATCATATTAATGCACTGAATTCGAATAGGTTTGAGCCAAGAAGGTATTTTAAGTGCAATGTTAATCTTGAAGATCATTTGCAGAAACCTAAGATCGAACCTGGCATAGACATGGTAACTGAACAGGAAAAAGATGAAATTTTAGTCGAAATCAAGGCTGGACTTCGAAATGACAAATTAACACCTACCTTAGCAAATAGGCATGTTATTCACGATGATATATTGTACTATATCTCAAACGCTGATTCAGATCCTATCTTACGTCTTTATCTCCCAAGTCACTTAAGACCAGAAGTAATTCATCAATATCATGACTCTAACGGTCATATGGGTGATGACAAGACATATGACACAATTAAACAGAAGTATTATTGGCCAAACATGTTTAAATAACTGCTAAATTATGTCTCTAGTTGTGTTACCTGTCAAACCAGAAACTTGCAAAAGATCAAACCTCCATTACAAGAAACCGATATTCCTCCGTACGCTTTTGCAAAGGTAGCTGTAGACGTTTCTGGCCCATATCCAACATCACTGTCTGGTAACAAGTACATCGTAAATTTTATCGACCTATTTTCGAGCTTCCCCGAAGCTTTTCCCGTGCCCGATAAGAGCGGTGCGACAATCGCACATTTGATAATTGATGAAATATTTCCAAGATACGGGTCATCGATGGCTCTCGTCTCAGATAATGGCGGCGAATTTATAAATAGAACTGTTAAAGAGACCCTGGCTACTTTGAACATTCATCACATTACTACGTCCTATTACCATCCCCAGAGTAACAAAATCGAACGGTACCACCGCGTGTTAGGTGATATTTTAGCAAAGAAATTGAAGGATAATTTAAATACATGGGATGTGTATTTGAATCAAGCTTTGGCTGCAATTCGCTTTAATGTCAGTGAGTCGTTGAAATGTTCACCATTCTTTCTATTATACAATAGGGATGTAGTGTTGCCGATAGACACAATTCTCAAACCACGCAGAAAATATGTGGGTGAGGATATGCATAAAATCGCGTTAGAACAACAACATAAATCATTTCTCTTAGTTCATCAAAATCTTAAAGATGCAAAACGCCGACAAGCCAAATATGCAAACAAAAATACTAAGCTAGTCACTTTTGAAGTTGGGGTCCCCGTCTATTATAAAAACCACACTCGAAAGAGCAAATTAGAATCAAAATGGCGTCCTTATTATCGCATTATCAAACAAACCACACCTGTAACATACATTATCAAAAGCCAGCTCGATGGGTCTGTCACTAAGGTACACGCACACCACCTACGTTTAGCTAATGTGGATGAATGGCAGATACCAACAGATAAGTTAAGTCATCCAATTAGGAAAGCTAATTATGTAGTTCCACCGATAAGCGATCATACTTCAAACCCCGACTCAGATATATCTGACAGTAATGATGACGATGAACTGCCATTAGCTAAATTAGTCAAACGTTACCGCCAAGAACGTAATAATTCTGACGATGAATCTGACATCCCGTTGATGGAATTACGTAAACGAATTCGTGCACAACATAATTCAGATCATGAAAACTCTAATTCTGACACCAATGTTCCTCACTTGACACCTCCTTCTTTTTCGTCAGATGATAAGGAGATTGTTAAAATGGAAACAACACCCATCTCATTTTCATCAGGTGCCACCAAAATGAGGGAATCAGATTCGGATAACATGTCAATTAGTTCAGATGAGCCAGATAAAAAGGGAAATGAAATTTCTGTTATCTCACGCAAGAAGCGTTTCTCACGAAAAAAATCCGACAGACAGACACAAAGTGAGAAAATGAGGAAGATGGCAACAGCCATCAAAGCAATTAGTGATTTGCTTTAGGCTTCACATTTTAATTTTAAGTTAAGAATCATATTTCTGTATGGTTCAGAAAAGCTGAGAGTAATACTTTATGAGTATTAAGTATACTCATACGCCATGCAAACATAAAGCAGATTCAACAGTGAACCCTGACCTCTTAAACTTCCAAATAACAATACAGTCATTCCAATGCAACACCATATTGGGGAATTGAAAACTCAACCTTTCAAAATTGGGGATTTTCATTTGGGACAACTGCCTTAATAGCTCTGGTCACTGGGGATAAAAATGTAAAAACTCTGTTCTGCCAAAAGTTTTGTGTGAGTATACGGTGAACTCTCAGAGAAGACCGAGAGGTTTAGATGCCGGCTCAGATTCCGGGCAGTATGTTTTGCTGAAAAGGGGTCAGCAACCCTTTCATCACGTGATAAGCCAATGGACATAACATACCGTCTGATCTTCACGACACGGTATCTGTGTAAATATCCGGATATATCGATATATGTAGAAATGTAGACACACGTGTAATACGAGACATTATGTAATTGTGAACATTGTATACTAATATATATACTCTATATACACTGGTGTTATATAAACTAGTGACGTCAGTCAAAAATGTTGTAAATAGAACATGACTTTGTGTAATTTAGATGGACTAACAGTGGTTTAGCCCGAATGCTACCCCATACATAACTTTTACAATATTCAAGTATTTGCACCAATGTGTGTAAATATGACCCTGTCGGAAATTAATAGGAATTGTTTTTGGAAAACAGTACACCTTTATCTTTGCTGCAGTCAATTACCTGTGTTACAGGAGAGGAACAATTAGACGCTAATAGACGCTAATCGTTTACCTATAGATAATTGGAATTACGGTACCAGTCGTTATCAGCAACAGGTGTTCGGAATTACCCATAGGAATTTACATGCTGATATTCTACAGAGTAGATCGATTAATAAACTCTCTGCATACAACTTTAAAGGGACTTGCGGTTATCTAAAATGGTACGACAAACAAATGGGACGATGCCATGGAACACGTTATTCTGAGGGCCGATGGTGTCACGTTTGGTGGAGCCCAACTGGACAATCCATGACGAGACCGGGACAACGATGGCAGTGGACGTGGCCACATATATAGACGCTTTGCAGTGATTATTGTGATTAACTTTTGTGCCGTAGCATTTACATTTACCGTGGATTAATAACTTTCTTTATTCAATGTGTAACTGGATTTATTTATATGTATACAGTGACTAATGGCACAAACATTTAATCTTACATTTTAGTCAAAGAGCTTGATTAGAACTGTTAAAATTTCATTATAACATTTCAAATTAAATATGGAAGGAATTTGTAACACTACCATACCCTTTAATAAGTAATAATAATATTTTAATAACAAGTAGTAGAAGTATATTACAGTAAATAGTAAATGACCATTATTCTAAAATTTGGGATTTGCCTCTCAAATAGCAGATATTATATTAGCTTACTCAGATATACAGGGTAGGCGGAGTATAGCGTTGATCCAATTGAATAAATGTGTCGAAATCCAATAATATTACGGCACGTGCATGCAGGTATATATTGGTAGTTTTAAAGAGTCTGTGAGAGTCTGTGAGAGTCAGAGGTTGTTAGATATTGTCTGAGAATGTAGAGATTTGATGAGTAACATCTGTTAGAATAAATATAAAAACTATACGGTCAGAAATGGGTTAGTTTTACAGATTATTAAAACGTGTGTTTAAAAGTCTGGACTTGTTAATTATTAATGCCCTGGTGACATAGAGTGTTACAAGAAGTCCGGAGCCGAGAGCTACACCGCCACAGCGGATCGACGCCGAGGATAGAAGACCGAAAAACTGAAGACTGAAGATGGCCATCGGGCGGTGTGTGCGGCGCAGGGGTCATACTGTGATTGGTGTGGCCCCAAACAGAGAACCCGACCTTGTAGCGGATGTAGGACAACCACCTTAGCGGATGTAGGCCACCTCGACCAGACCACTAAACCGCCACAGCGAAACTACGCAGAGCAGCAGCGACACAACACTACATACCTACAAGAGAATCGACTACACTACACAGCAGCACCAGATCACCCTACACACTCATCTAGAACAGTCCAGACTCTATTGCGCCCATCGCTTCAGGGAATCTCTTGTCGTGTTCGTTGGCGGAAGGACTATACAACTTAGAAATACACACACACACACTTATACAGGTGGGTTGTTGCTCGGAAGCTGAATTAAGCCGGACGATTTTGGAAGTGATTCTGATTGCAGTAGAACGAGCAATTGGTAAGAACCTTCTAGTTGTAACTGTGGACGGCCTTGGGAGGTAGCCCGAATAGAGCGAGCCCCATATTCTCAGCAGTGAAGACTAGTAAGGCTATTTGCCACATTGTTCAATATACAGCAATGTAACACAATCATTTTGTAATCATAGTTGCGTATTCTGTTAATTATATTGGTTGATTCGTTGTTTGTTAATAATCATTTCATCCGAGCAAGTAGCTCAATCTGTAATTGGGAACAATCACATTGCATTTGCGGCGCAATCGTACAATACCGCTCTGTACACGTTACAACATCACTAAGAGCAGTGGCAGAAAAACAATAAACGTGGCTCCAGCGTAAATGGAGTGTCTACAATAGAATTTGCAGCAACTCTGCAGTTCAGGGTGAGAAGGTCCTAAGCCCATATGTTATCTCGATGTACATGGAGGATGAGCCTGGCATGTTCGTGCCTGTTAGGCGCCATATAACCGTTCATGTGTTGGTGCGCCTTAAAACCCAATTAAATTAAATTCCCTTGTTCACCAAATATAAATGGCCATTTTCCCCAAAACCCCTGAGAGGACCTCATTTTTGAGTTGCTTTCAATTTGACAAGTTATCTGTATCTGTATCTGTATTGGTACGTAGAAGGGCCACTGCTGGCATATGTTCTACGGTGGAGTGGAGTGGAATTAGTCGCGCTGAAGGGCTGACTTGAAGCCCTCTAATGTCTCTGCATGCACAATCCAATCTTCCAATCTTCCAGATGGTTCCAATTTACAAGTGTTTTCACGAAGAATGAATGTTTAAATTGTTCAGTGTGAGCAAATGGTACTTTAAAAGACCTAGTATTATTGGAGATTCTATTGTCCAGGATATTAGACACAATATGATCAGTATAGTTCTTTGACTTAACTATCCTTCCTTCGGTTTTTTTTACCAAGTAGATATTAGGATCCACTGCCGGCACCAGACCCCCTGCGATCTTGTACAGCATCACCAGACGGTTATAGGTGCGGCGCTCTTGAAGGTTAGTCAGCTTCAAGGACTTGAGCATGTTGGTTACGCAGCCTTCTTCTCTGCTTTTATAATCATTCAATATAAATCTGGCTCCTTGTCTTTGTATTCTTTCAAGTCTGTCAATATCCTTGTTCAACTAGGGGTCCCAAATGATAGAGGCATATTCCAGCTTGGATCTTACTAAAGCGATATATGCAGTTTTACGACATTCAAGTGGAGAGTGTTTCAAGTTTCTTCTTAGGAAACCGAGTGTTGAGCTAGCTCCTTTGCAGATGTTTGAGATGTGGTTGGACCATGTGAGGTCTTGCGATATAAGAAGTCCGAGGTACGGGTTTGAATCCGACTGTTTTAATATGGTTTTATTAAGTTCATAGAAGTGGGTGGTTTTACTTTTGACACTTAAGATATAACATTTTTTGGCATTAAACTTCATGCCCCATGTTTCGGCCCAAATTTCAAGTTTGTGTAGGTCGTTTTGTAGATCAATATGGTCTTGTATGGTATGTATGGTCCGATATAGTAAACAATCATCTGCAAAAAGTCTAACTTGGGATTTGACACTGAGAGGTAAGTCGTTAATGTGACACAGGAACATCAGTGGGCCCAGCACTGTTCCCTGGGGGACTCCGGAATCTACGCGGACACTTCTAGAATGTTCGCCATCAACCACAACGTTCATGGATCGGAGTTTCAAGAATGAAGACAGCCATCGAAGCAGTGGACCATTTACACCGTAGTTTGACATTTTCAAGAGAAGTAGGTCATGGGGACCGTGTCGAAAGCTTTAGAAAAGTCTAATATGGCTACATCAACTTGCTGTTTCTTGTCAAATGTAGAAAGTAGGTCGTGCATAGTGACTATGAGTTGGGTCTCTGTAGAATAACCGGAACGAAATCCGTGGTTTAATGAAGTTAATACTTGGTGTTTATCAAAATGTTTCAGAAGATGACTGCATATAATATGTTCCAATATCTTAGAGGTTACTGAAGTAAGGCTTACGGGTCTGTAGTTCTCTGCTAAGTGTCTGTCCCCCTTCTTAAAAACCGGTGCAACGTTTGCATCTCGCCAATCGTTTGGTAGCTCACCATGGTTTAACGAATACTGGAATATATCACTCAGGCCATTCACTAGTTCATCGGCACAGTTTTTAAGAATAATACTGGGGATGGCATCTGGACCGATGGCCTTGGAAATGTTAATGTTTTTCAACTGTTTTAAAACTCCTGGTCTGCTAACTTGTATCTGCGGTGCTTCTGGATAAGTGTTACCCGGTGGCTGTAGGTTTTGCTGGCAGATGTTCTTTGTAAATACGGATTGAAATTGATCAACAAGGATTTCGGCTTTACTAGTCGCATCTGATATTAAGTTTCCTTTTTTCTTTAGTGGGGCGACACCAATATTGTCCTGTTTTTTGGACTTTATATAATTCCAATTCATTTGTATTGTTCTTTCATTGAGTTTTCTGTTTAAAATTTACTTTTACATTTTCTGTGCTTGCCTCATCGTTTTACCTTAGTTCATAGCGAGCACAGCTAGCGAGAAGTGCCGCAAGCGAACTTTACGGTAACGGGAGAAAAAAAAAAGGAAAAAAAAGAAAAAAAGAAAAAAAGAAGATAATTGCTAATCTATGTGTCTCGATTTTGATGGTAAATCGTCGTTGTCACGCTTTAAGCATTTCAAACGCAAACACCGGCTCCCACTATAGGAGTTTTAGTTTCGAAATTCTGATTTGTTTTCTTTAAAACAGGTTTCTGTGCAACGTTTCAGTTATGACTGATTAGAGTAGAGTTTCAGAAATAATTTGAAAGTCTCTCCGACTCCTTCACAAAGTCCTATAGAATATGTGCAGCAGAATATTTAAAGGGTTCAAATGCGAAACTAAGGCTTTCTAGAAAATATGTAGTTTCCGTGGGAAATTTCAAAATGACAACAAATGCAGGAATATGCTGAACATGTCAACAATTGCAGAGCGCACAATGATTAAACAACACTAGCAGCATATGTGAGTTATTCTTTATTATGGTTTTTATTTGTAAACACTCAGTATGAAGGTTAAATTGTCTTGGCCGGAAACTTTCCACATTATGCAAATTAGCGCGTGTTAAAATCAGTGACGTAACAGTAGTAAATATTGACATTATTTGCAGAGAACTAGTGACAACTCAGGTAATTTCTGGAAGACTCGGATTGCTTTTACTTTGTACTAACACTTTTGTGAGTTGATGTTGAGCTAGTTTAAATGATTAATTGTGGACAAATCGATTATAATTTTTTTCACTACGTACGAACACTTTTGTGGGTTTATGTTGAGCAAGTTTTAACTTCACCTTGAACTTTCCATCACTCATGTAAATATTCACCGTTGTGCGAAGATGTTCCAGAGGAACCCAGCACAGTACTGGAAGAATAAGAAGTTTTATATGATTAATTATTTATGGACAAACCACCCTCGCCGCGAACGGAAAGCGTTTCTTCAGTCTAACCCCTAAAATAATCTACAATATATATCCTCCCCCCCCCCCCCCCCCCACAACCCCCACCCACACACCCACCACCACCCTGAAAAAAAAAGACGAAAAGTTTCCTCAGACAGACATCCCTCTCCTGGAAAGTCTTAGACTACAAGCCACCCCACCACTTCCCAGCCAGCATGGCCATATCGGATAAATTTTTGGTAATTGTTCGGAATGTCTGCAGATCGGCCCGATGTATCCGTTATCTGTCATAGACATCAGGCCGTTATGCAGACTGCCGCTCTGTTACCGATATCAGTAACAGAGCGGCAAGGCCCGATGTCTATCCGTTATCTGTATATAGGAAACATATCGGTCCGATATTGGCTTGCTGACTGGGTTTGTGTGTTTTTTTTATGATTTGCTGAAAAGATATCGGTCAGATGTCGGCTAAATGTTGGATATGCCGACGTCGGGCCGACGTAGAGACAATTAATTCAATATTTTTCAATTTTTGAATTATTTTTTTGTTTGTATGTCAAACTAAATTGATTGTTCAATGCATTAATCTGAATGAATATAGCACATTTCTTCTAATGTCTATTATTATATCTCGGGCCAACGTCAGGCCAACATAGGTTGCATCAGTTGATACCATATATCGGGCCGTTGTCAGTCCGGTATAACACGCCATAAATCCATAAATGGAGGTAATGACATGTCATTTTGAATATTGTATATTTATTGTTAATGTGAACAGATATTCCTCGCAAATGTCATTTTTTACATTGCAAAATGATGCTACCTATATGCCTACATTCACATGAGTTTTATTTATTCATACATGTGATACCTCATGGCGTGAGATGAAATCTCACGGAATTCTAACCCTCCTCCCGGCCCCACGGAATTGTGTGAAAAACTCCCGTAAAATTGCTAAAATCGATTTTTCGAAAATCATCGGCCAACTTGATGTTATTGTCTCGCGATTCGCGAGACCGTCACGTGACATACCTAGATTTGACCTGGATAAATAGCCTGGGGGAAAGTGGGTGAAAAATTTATTTGCAAACAGTTTACTGGCTTAATTGATCTTACCAAAGGATTAGCAGCACACTTATGAAGTCATTAATGATGTATGTAATTAAACAGGTTAGATACGACTTGAAACAAATTGCCGGCGTCATTTATTTACAAGGTTGTTGAAGTGAATCATATAGCGAAAACGAAAGTAGACTTTGTCAACGTGAATTTGATGAGTATGTATGATTTAATTAAACACAATTG
>JAWPHD010015856.1:0-52952 GCA_037043455.1 Cyrtodaria siliqua
AGAGCTGGAATAAAATTAATGTAATCCGAATGGACTTGTGTGATTAAATTTCTTGGTTTTTGCATAAATTAGGTTGTACAGGGCCTCGGTTCTGATAAAAACAGTTATACCTGGAGTTAGAATTCCCCTATCTTCACCGAATACCCATGAAAGATTCTTATACTGTATACCTCACGCCATCCGTAAGAATCGACTTTCTCTCTTACAAGTTGAGATCAGAGTGGGATTTGAACCCGCAGCGGTGAGAGACATGGGGTTCAGGAGAATACCGGTAAGTCCTGATAAAGCTTTTCATTAAAACCTTTAAAGGGCCAGAACACCCGTAACTGCCGAAAATACCTTAGTCATAATATTCTCATCCTGTGAAATTTTATTTTTTTATTTACATCAGTTTTAATCCAAAATTGCTGTCATTTGAAAGAAAGTGGGGTGGTGGGGATGGAGACCACTACTTCAAAGGATGTTATTACAGCTCCAGACATATGATATCATATAAATCTGAAATATACCCCTGGCAAATACATGTTCATAGCTGATACCCTATCACATGCATATCTAAATGAGACGGATCCGGAAACGATGGGAAATGCTGAGGAACTAAACATCTCAGTTCACTCATTGATGCAAAATCACCCTATGGATGATAATCAAATAAGGACAGTCACTGCAAACGACGAAACCCTCGTGCTAGTGTATAATACTGTCAACGAAGGATGGCCTTATCATATGAAAAGCCGTCCACTGACACGGAGACCATGCTGGAATTTCATAGACAATCGAGTCATAATTCCAGAAGAAATGAGAAGTCAAATGCTGACACTACTTCATAAAGGGCTCATGGGAATGGTAAAAACAAAAGTCAGACCCTGTGAGTCTATGTATTGGCCAGGAATGAAACATGACATTGAAAAAGCCTGTTCCACATGACGTGTGTGGCGTGCAACAAGTAAAATCAAAAAGAGCCACTGAAGCAGCACAAAATACCAATAAAGAGCATTTCAGAAAAGTAGGTGTCGACATACTTGAGTACAGAAACAAAGACTGTGTCTTATCAATCTCATTAAAATCAGACCCTTTATCACGCTACGGTACTCTTCGCTACTAGGATCTGACGACATCGCATTACAGATCACGTCAGATTGACCTTACGATCAGATTTGAACCTACAAAATTGTTCGGTATTGACAGCTTCACTGTGCATGTCGCATTTCAGTAAAACGCTGTGGAGCAGTCTACGCTTGGTATTGAAAGAGACAATGGCCGTAACTTTTAGCTTATAAAACACAAACAAATTGCGTTGACAAACATAATACACCAACCATTATTGAATATATTTACTGAACAAAAGAAAAAAAAGATTGTTTGATGGAATTTAATAGCGGTACAATTTTTTTTTACAGTGGGTCAGCGGTCGAGCACGCTATCAACTGAGCTAATCGGGCCACATGTATTATGCCATACTATTTAGGCTATCTATTGTCGTAAAAATTTAGGGGGAATATATATTTTCAAAATACAGGACAGCACCCATGATTTTCTTCGTATCTTGATGTAAAACATGCCAATTAGTGCATTTCTTTGAATTTATCGGGCAATAACACAGCAATAACACACTAAGACTTTATCTTTATTTGGATATGTAGATTTTCGTTCGTTCAGTTCACTCGAATGTCATCTAAAGTGCATATGAAATGCGCAATTTCATTGGTTGAATTTAGCTGATCTTAACATGAATATTGATTAGATGAAAGGTGGATCTGACGTGACCTCAAAGGCAATGTGATCATATCCAATAGCGGAGAGTATCAGAGCGTAATTAGGATATGATTTTAATGAGATTGATGTCTTATGTGTGAACTATTTCAGCAAATTTGTGGAAATTAGGAAACTAAATGGGGAAAAATGCCATATCAGTACAAACGATGCTGTTAGCAATATTTGCTGTGCACGGCATTCCTGAGGAAGTTATTGCAGACAATATGCCGAGAGAGAAGAGAGTTCAAACACTTTGCAAAAAAGAATAACTTCAAAATAACCACAAGTAGCCCGACACACAGTCAAAGCAATGGCAGGGCAGAACGATCAAACCGTGAAGAAATTGCTAAAAAAGGCATATGAAAATGGCAAAGACGAAAGCATCGCGCTTTTAGAATACAGAAATACACCAGTCACACCAGTCACAGGTTGTGACTACTCTCCAGCACAACTGTTGTTCAACAGAAGACTTCGGGATAAAATACCAACAAATTCGGCATTACTTGAACCACAAGTGCCAGAAGATGTTCACCAACAATTATGCCAGGAGAAACAAAAGTTCTACTATGATAAAAGGACAAAAATCTTGAAACCTCTGCAGGATGGTGATTCAGTATGCTACTGGAAAAATAAAGTGTGGGAACCTGCAGTCATTGTTAGTGAACATTCCACACTTAGGTCGTATAACATTACAACAGAAAATGGCTTTAACCTCTGACGTAACAGAGTATGAGTGGCGATTCCTGTCATAAGTCCCAAAAGTAATGCGTTAGAAAAAGTAACATGTTACCCCTAAATTTCTATCGCGTTACTCACGATTTTCTAACGCGTTAGAAATGAGATTTCCCCTATATATTCAACAGAAAAATCATGATAATTACGCTTTAGACATAAAAAAGGAATATAGCTGGGCAATGCTGGCCACTGATTCACTCCAAGACTCAGGGTCAATAACAAGTGTTTATTTCAACCAATAAATTAAGAAAGATTTCTTAATTCACTGTTTCCACAACCTGCTGGGAGAATAACAGTACTGGTAATGTTTACAGCAAGGTCACGGTGTCAGTTTAAAGGGACACTGTTCGTAACTTTTAGCTTATAAAACACACAATAATTATGTTCGCAACCATTATTGAATATTTACTTATTTAACTAATTAAAAGCAAGATTGTTTATGGAATTCAATCACGGTATAAAAAAAAAGAAAATCCACTTCGTGCGTTGGAAATCGCAGCCCAAACTAAAATTACACTCGCAGTAATAAAAGTGTGCGTGAGCGTAAAGTGGTCGACATCGCTCCAGACTGAGCTAAGCGGGCTATACATAGTACGCAATACATACTATGGTGAAAACCTAATGCGCTAATGGAAGTCACGTGATCGCAGAAAAGGTAAATATTATTTACATATAATAATTAAAACTTCAAACTCCCGAATGTATTCCTACATACTTCTTAGGGTCTATCCTCATGTTTTCATGTAAACATTTCACTTAATAAAAGTCAGACAGTTATTTGGTTATGCTCAATATCTGCTTACTTACGGACAGTGTCCCTTTAAAGTACCAAGCTGATAAGGAGAGGATTAAATGCAAGACTGTATCATAACTTAATTTAGTCTAGTAATGCTGGTCATGCATTTTTTGGCTGGTGTGTTTCAACATTATTTGATGATTGCTTGTTAATTAGCATCAGGGATAGACCGACAAGTAGCTATAATATGGTCTGCCATAATCACTGTTCAAACAAGGTAACTGACAACACTGACTTGCAGAAAAATTATACTTTAACATGTGGGTTAATAAAGCATTGAACAGTAAAATTAT
This sequence comes from Cyrtodaria siliqua, assembly GCA_037043455.1. Taxonomy (NCBI): domain Eukaryota; kingdom Metazoa; phylum Mollusca; class Bivalvia; order Adapedonta; family Hiatellidae; genus Cyrtodaria; species Cyrtodaria siliqua. Next base: position 3,580 of record JAWPHD010015856.1, read on the forward strand.
TTGTCAAATAAATATCATTCTGGTTTTACAGAAAAAAGCAAAGATCCCTAAAACCAACCAGAAATGGGTGCCAATACCACCCAATGCTCGCCTTCATAAAATATCATTTAAATATGGATATGTGTTTAAATAGAAGTTAGTTAAGAGAAAAAGTAAAAGAAATAGGTATGTTTCAATCTCCTAATATATAAGATCTTAAACATAAGTAGTTGTCATGATTGATTTTTAAGAGGAGTTTTATTGATGTAGCAGAGATCCAGGTGACCGCACACACACACACACACACACACACACACACACACTATAAATAATAAAGTGATTATTGTCCACCGACCAAGAAAAACAATGTTTACCTTTGTATATATGTAAGTCCGGAAACGATGATTTTTTTTTATAAATAATTATATTTGTTTGCTAAGTTATCATCAGCATATCAATGTTGATGTATCATAGAAGGTGTATGTCAAATATCAACAGTTTGCTATGCATAGTGTATGAAATACATGCATTACAAAAAAGTTACCCCAAAAACTTTAACGTGGATATTAATGGTGTAAAAAGTGTAAGTCCACAAACGATGAAAACAAATTACCCAATTTATCTTCAGCATATCAATGTTAATGTATCAATGAAGCTGTATGGCCAATATGAGCAGGCTACTGTGCATAGTTGATGAAATATATGCATTACAAAAACTTGCCCCAAAAACTAACTTTAACGTTGATATTGGTGTAAAAAGTGTAACAGTAAGTCCACAAACGACGAAAAAGAATAGATGTATTAATATTTGTTACCCAGTTTATCTTCAGTATATCAATGTTAATGTATCAAAGAAGCTGTATGGCCAATATGAACAGACTAATATGCACAGTTGATGAAATACATGCGTTACAAAAAGTAACCCCAAAAACTTTAACTTGGGGGTGGGAGGTGGATACATATGCTGTCGCCGGGAGTATAGCAATACCTCTCCCCCACTTCGTGGAGGCGAGCTAAGGAAGAGAGCTAAAAAGGAAGTGAATTATATATATACCGTATACATAAAAAGAAGTTCAAATTTACCACAAAAATTGTCTCCAAAAACTCGCTCCAAAACTTTACTCCAAAGCTCATTCCAAGACTCCACTCCAGCTTTTAGCCCATGCAGTCTCCGCTGCAGCTAATCATAGGGGATGTGATCTTATCAGTGAATTTTGTGATAAGCACATTATTATTCACAATTTACTTCCTTACAATTAGGACAGTTTCACCGTATATCGGCATATCTTTAAAGAATGCATTTAGCTTCTGTGCGTCATGGTTCTTGAATACATAATCTTATCTAGTTATATTTGTTTGTTTGTTTGGTGTTTTACGTCATTTTCAACACATGTAAGGTTATATATGACGGTTGATTTTTTTGTGGTGGAGGCAGACCACCCACTTTTCCTAACCAGTACTGTACACCTCCCGCCATCCGTAAGTATGACACTTTCTCACTTACAAGTTGAGCTCCCAGTGGGATTCGAACTCGAATAGGACTGTCCCAAGATTCCTCTGTTTATTGAGAATCTCTATTATTCATCAATGTAATTCCCCAGAGCAATAAAACACCAACAGATTCAAAACTCAACTGATAACATTCAACAGCATTACAACAAGGTCACTGCATCTCAGGAAGCCAGCCAGATACCAGCCAGCAAGATACAGGGATGGTGATTGTGCATTTAAATCTGATGGTAAATATCAGATAATAAAGGGCTAATGTGCTAGTAACCTCTTAGTCCTGAACTGTGTATGTTTACAGTAAAACCTCAATAGGCAATTAATATTCAAATACTACCTAAACATTAAGTACCATAAATTCTATATTAGATATGACTAGTGAACTTTAATATTTGCAGTTTATGATCTACAGTAAATTTTATATTTGCAAGTATTGGAGATTTCCTGTAAACAAGTCTATATGTAAACTGTTCTTAAATTAATTACAAGTTTAACATACTGTAAAAGGGCATGGCTTGGCCTGACTGAGCCTGTCCTGGTCAAAGATTAGTTGGTCCCTTGGGACTAGTTTAGGTCTTGCCAAAGGGTCATTGCTTTAACACTGGGGTTAATGCCTACGTTTACAGGGTCAGTTATGTTGTTTCTGGATGGTCAGTGGCTCACATTAAAGGGAATGTAGCGACATAGCCAAACAAGCTCTGTTATTGAGAGTTCTGAAAAACTTGGAAAAAGTTGAAAGAATTATCAAAATCGGATGATAAACAAAAAAGATATGACCATTTAAAGGTTGTTCTAAAACGAATATGGGAGCCGCCATTTTTAGAACTATGATGTCATAGTTCCATATTACCATATATGGAATATTGATAAATATCATTTAAATCATTTAAAATGAAGAAAATAACTGCAAATGAACAATGTTTTTTACTGGTCATATAAAGCATTATTGCCATTGAGTATTACATATTTTTCATACAGTTGCTGTCATTTTCCCCCTATAAATCAGTAAATTTTCATATTTATAAATATTCCCGTATATGGTCATTTAGAACCGTGATGTCATAGCTCTCAAAATGGCCACTTCCATGTCCGTTTCAACAGAAACTTCAAATGATCATATCTTCTTTGTTTATTATCCGATTTTGATAATTCTTTCACCTTTATTCATTTTTTTCAGAACTCTCAATTATAAAGATGGTTTGGCTGTGGCGCTACATTCCCTTTAAGGTTAGAAAATGTCTCAATTTTGGAACAATGTAGCTGTACTGAATATGTTAAAAACATGTTTAATTACTACAATAGACTTCGAATAGAATTTTACTAAAAAATGCTTTTGTAGCAGATCAAAGTAACTATACAACATCCTGTAAATCTTGGTGCGGTACTCTCCTCAAATTACAACCAGATATAAATTAAACATTAGATTCTGATAGTTTGGTTTTCGAAAAAAAGATCAAAGATTATTTTCAAAACATATTTAAAGAAAGAATGGAAAAACTTAAGCATGTTATGGATACGAAATTAACATTATCCTGTAATCTATACACGTTTCAATCGAGCACGATATTTAGATATTCTCCCTAAAAAACAGCACCGCTCTGTCATTACAAAACTGAGAACAAGTGCTCATTATCTAAATATCGAAATGGGCAGATATAAAATCCCAAAAATCCCAAGAGAAAATAGGTACTGCCATTTCTGCAAAAACAGAGTAGAAACTGAACAACATTTTATTTTAGAATGCCCACTATATAACAATGTTAGAAACACTACAATAGTGTGTTTACCCCTTCACAGAGAGTACCACACAGGATCAGTTTAATCTTGTGTTAACTGTGTTAAATCCCTTAACTTTTATTGAAGGTTTAGCAACAAGTAACTTTGTACTTAAGTCCCTTCAACTACGAACTCAAATTAATTAATTATACTAGTAACTTGTCTTAGACGATTAATATTAATATGCCAAGTATGTAATTTTAATTACAATTTACTTTGTATCTTTACTCTTATATGTCTGTACATTGTGTGGAATACGCTATGATATGATTGGCTTTCTGAATAAACGTTGAATTGAATTGATGTTAGGAATTGTACACCTTATGAGTTGTACCTTATGAGAGTCATTCAGAAACAACAAGTTTTTGTCTTAAACCCCCAAATACAAGGGCTTACACTGAAACATGGCGCAGCCTAACTAGCCTGTCCTGCCTTGGCCTGATCTGGTCTGGCCTAATGGGCTCATGGGAGAATGCAGCTGTACTGATTATGTACTTGTGCACCTTGTGAGGGTTATTCAGAAACTTAAACTGAGAGTTATCATGTTGAAACAACACGTTTTTGATTTAAGATGGTAAAATGCAACTGTTTATGATATAATGAAAACTTGTTTTTATTAATGTGAAATATCATTTCTAAATAAGTAACTAAATGTAACAAGCACATATAGCATTTTAAACATATATTTTTTGTTGGCATAATAACACTAAATAACAAAATCTCCATTAAAACAATAAGCAAATATAATACAATTATAAAACAATTGAATATGTTCAGATTAAATATATATAGCATATCCCATTACCCACCCTACCATCTACCGACTCTCCCACATTTGCACCCTACCAAAACAGAACCACCTAATGACCCATTTGACCATCCATCCACCTATCCATCAACCCACTACCCATTCAATTTCATTTAACCATCCATCCACCATGCCCCGTGTGGTTCCCGGGTGCCCCATTTGGTCAAGGGGCAAAAAATAGGGCCACTGCAGATCCCTTTGGAGGGGTAGGCAGAGGGGTAGAATCCCCCCCAAATTCATGTTCATTTTATCATTTTTTGTTCATGTTCATTAAAGGTCTTCATCATGATCCCTGCATTGTTTCAGGTGCTATCTCGCTCGCATCAAAAGAGCAGTGGCAGAAAAACAATAAACGTGGCTCCAGCGTAAATGGAGTTTCTACGATAGAATTTGCAGCAACTCTGCAGTTCAGGGTGAGAAGGTTCTAGGCCCATTTTCCATATTTTATCTCGATGTACATGGAAGATGAGCCTGGCATGTTCATGCCTGTTAGGCGCCATATAACCTTTTCATGTGTTGGTGCGCCTTAAAACCCAATTCAATTCAATTCCATCCACCAACTTACCTTTCCAAAAACATTGTGCTAATATATCATTCCACAACTTATTTTTTTTAATCATATAATCTTCAAATTAGTCCATTGTTATAAAATAATTTATCCTGTCACTAATTTATCAATCCAATATCGTTTAATCAGTTTCAAACATTAATTCACTTTATTTTTCATATTAATATGAATATATCCTAACTATTATTGGTTTACCATTTGCAAACTGTTGTTTTTTCCCCCTCTACACGTTTCTCATAATTAGTACCATTGACATCTTATAATCAATACTACTTCAATGCAACCAATTATAGTTATTTAAGATTCAAACCTTTGTGAATGCCCCTCAGTGCAAAGAACCACATTTTAACAACATCCATTCTCAATATGGACTACTTGGAGATTAATTAATCAAAAACATTTATGTGAATCACTATTCTTTCATGCACTTCTTACAATCATTGATAATTAACTCAGCTCTTCCTCTCTTCTACCTGTCAATAATATATTGCAGGCTAATGCCTCTCTGACATACCATGCTGGTCAGTTCCTATCTTTAGGTTGTGTAGTAAACATCATTTAACATAACTATACTAGTATAAACACCCACTTTAATAATAATATATATGAGAAGATATCACAATGCAGATTGTGCTTTACATGTTGTTCATGTATAATAAATGGTCATTAACTTGATTGTTCATTTGTTGTTCAGATTTGTTCATCCTATGTCATAATGTGGGCCATCATCCAGCTGTAAAATATAGATTAAAAAAAAAAGGTAAAAGTACACATTAGCTCTGCATCGGAGTAATTTGCTACCACTTAATTATTAGATCAAGTCAGCTGATATAAATAACAAAACAAGAGGCCCAAGAGGGCCTGTGGACACTCTACTGGCTAACATGGCTCTTATAACATCAATGAAGCGAGTGACTGCCATTTACGTATTTTTGGAAGTTTCGAGCAAAAAACAGCTTTTGAACTAAATCAAGGGCCATAACTAAAGAATCTGTTAAAAGTTCGGTAAAGATCAGATGAAAAATGAAGGCCCTACCGTATTAACGAGGCAAAATATAGCATTTTTAACTAAATCAAGGGCCATAACTCCGCTGTTACTCGTCCGATATGGCTAGTTTTCGAACTTGTTCGAGCTTTCATTGATATTAACAATCTGATAAAGTTTGGTAAAGATAGGATGAACAATGAAACCACTATCGTCTTAACGAGGCAAAATATAGCATTTTTAACTAAATCAAGGGCCATAACTCCGCTAATACTATTCCGATATGGCTGGTTTTCGAACTTGTCTGAGCTTTCATTGATATTAACAATGTGGTAAAGTTTGGTAAAGATAGGATGAAAAACGATGGCCCTATCATTTTAACTAGGCAAAATATAGCAATATAGCATTTTTAACTAATTCAAGGACCATAACTCTGGTGTTACTGGTCCGATCTGGCTGGTTTTCGAACTTGTCCGAGCTTTCATTGATATTAACAATCTGGTAAAGTTTGGTAAAGATAGGATGAAAAATGAAGGCCCTATCGTCTTAACAAGGCAAAATATAGCTTTTTTAACTAAATCAAGGGCCATAACTCCACTGTTACTTGGCCGAACTGGCTGGTTTTCGAACTCATCCGAGCTTTCATTGGTATTAACAACCTGTTAAAGTTTGGTAAAGATTGGATGAACAAGAGGTCAATGACCTTGAAGCTCTACTGATTGATTTTGATTTCAGGAAGTAGTCGCTACAGACTTGTTTTTTGAAAATCTATTTTTAACCGTGGCGGCCATCTTGAATTTCAGGCCGACCTGAAATTTTGCTAAGATCAATAAGACATTAAGAGCAACATTCCTGTAAAGTTTCATGAAAATCCGTCAGGTAGTTTCAAAGAAGTAGTCGCTACAAGTTTTCATTATATAACTCTATGTAAACAAAGCAGCCATGTTTAAGGTCAAATCAAAACGATTTTCGACAAGGACCAACATCATGTCATACTGATCATTTTAGAAAAAGTCCCATATCAATATCTCTTATTGTTTTTGGGAAGTAGTCGCTACAAATTTATTTATTTTAAATCTATTTTTAGCTGTGGCGGCCATCTTGAATTTCCGGCCGACCTGAAATTTTTCTAGGATCAACTAGACATCAAGAGCAACATTCCTGTGAAGTTTCATGAACATCCGTCAAGTAGTTTCAGAGGAGTAGTCGCTACAAGTTTTTACTATATAACTCTATGTAACCAAAGATGGCCACTGGCAGCCATGTTTAACGTCGAATCAAAATAATTTTCCACAAGGATCTACATCATGTCATGCTGATCATTTTAGAAAAAGTCCCATATCAATATCACTTATAGTTTTCAAGAAGTAGTCGCTACAAACTTATTTTTTAAAAATCTATTTTTAGCTGTGACGGCCATCTTGAATTTCCGGCCGACCTGAAATTTTGATAGGATCAATTAGACATCAAGAGCAACATTCCTGTAAAGTTTCATGACAATCCGCCAAGTAGTTTCAGAGGAGTAGTCGCTACAAGTTTTTACTATATAACTCTATGTAAACAAAGATGGCCGCTGGCAGCCATGTTTAACGTTGAATCAAAACGATTTTTGACTAGGATCAACATCATGTAATGCTGATCATTTTAGAAAAAGTCCCATATCAATATCACTTATAGTTTTCAAGAAGTAGTCGCTACAAACTTATTTTTTAAAAATCTATTTTTAGCTGTGACGGCCATCTTGAATTTCCGGCCGACCTGAAATTTTTCTAGGATCAATTAGACATCAAGAGCAACATTCCTGTAAAGTTTCATGACAATCCGCCAAGTAGTTTCAGAGAAGTAGTCGCTACAAGTTTTTACTATATAACTCTATGTAAACAAAGATGGCCGCTGGCAGCCATGTTTAACGTTGAATCAAAACGATTTTTGACTAGGATCAACATCATGTCATGCTGATCATTTTAGAAAAAGTCCCATATCAATATCACTTATAGTTTTCAAGAAGAAGTCGCTACAAACTTGTATTTTAAAACTCTATTTTTAGCTTTGGCGGCCATCTTGGATTTCACATCAACATGAATTTTTGCTAGGATCAACTAGACTTTATGGGCAACATTTCTGTAAAGTTTCATGAATATCCATCCAGTAGTTTCAGCTGTGAAGTCGCTACAAATAAAAGTTTACGGACAGACAGACGGACAGACGGACAGACGGACAGACGGACGGACGGACGACGGACACCGCACCACGGCATAAGCTCCGCTGATCTCTGATCAGTTGAGCTAAAAATGAAGACCCTATCAAAAAGGTGCCATCAGTATGTATTTTCACATAATAATTTGTTTTCCGACCAAACAGTAAAATCATTCAAATCAAATGGATTTTTTTTCCCCCTCCTCCTAAGACTTTCATGGATCCTAACATAGAATAAAAAAAAAAGGCCATACTACATAGTAGTCAGGCTTAAAAGAAAAAAGTGTTTGATTCCGCTAACCCAACCGAGCCTATTATTTAGCCGCCGACCCTAATTTTTTTATTGCAAAAAAAACAACAAGAGGTCAATGACCTTGAAGCTCTACTGATTGATTTTGATTTCAGGAAGTAGTCGCTACAGACTTGTTTTTTGAAAATCTATTTTTAACCGTGGCGGCCATCTTGAATTTCCGGCCGACCTGAAATTTTGCTAAGATCAATAAGACATTAAGAGCAACATTCCTGTGAAGTTTCATGAAAATCCGTCAGGTAGTTTCAAAGAAGTAGTCGCTACAAGTTTTCATTATATAACTCTATGTAAACAAAGATGGCCGCTGGCAGCCATGTTTAACGTTGAATCAAAACGATTTTTGACTAGGATCAACATCATGTAATGCTGATCATTTTAGAAAAAGTCCCATATCAATATCACTTATAGTTTTCAAGAAGTAGTCGCTACAAACTTATTTTTTAAAAATCTATTTTTAGCTGTGACGGCCATCTTGAATTTCTGGCCGACCTGAAATTTTGCTAGGATCAATAAGACATCAAGAGCAACATTCCTGTAAAGTTTCATGACAATCCACACAGTAGTTTCAGAGAAGTAGTCGCTACAAGTTTTTACTATATAACTCTATGTAAACAAAGATGGCCGCTGGCAGCCATGTTTAACGTTGAGTCAAAACGATTTTTGACTAGGATCAACATCATGTCATGCTGATCATTTTAGAAAAAGTCCCATATCAATATCACTTATAGTTTTCAAGAAGAAGTCGCTACAAACTTGTATTTTAAAACTCTATTTTTAGCTTTGGCGGCCATCTTGGATTTCACATCAACATGAATTTTTGCTAGGATCAACTAGACTTTATGGGCAACATTTCTGTAAAGTTTCATGAATATCCATCCAGTAGTTTCAGCTGTGAAGTCGCTACAAATAAAAGTTTACGGACAGACGGACAGACGGACGACGGACGCCGCACCACGGCATAAGCTCTGCTGATCTCTGATCAGTAGAGCTAAATAATTAATAATAAAAAAAAAAAAAAAAATTGAACCCATGAACCAAGGATTCTTATGGTGAAAAATATGGTGGAAAAAAAAGCCTCCATTGAGATTTGAACCAATGACCCCTTGGGTTTCCAGTGTACATGACCAAATATTGAAAAAGGGCCATAAGCATGTATTATCTAGGTATTAATACCTTCCCCAATAATTTTTATCATATTAAGAGTGTTTTTCATTAACAAAAGTAAGGTCATAAATAAAAAAAATGTTTTGCCTACCTACCTACCCTATTTGTTTTTAAGCCGTTAGCGGAAACAACCCTTTTTTTTTTTAGCCTTATAGATGGCCCTCTTAGAGATACTTTTGAGAAAACTAATGCTATTTGTCATAATTTTACCCCTCTTCTTCGAAACGCCAGATTAATATGGTTAATGACAAATGAATCTAGTGAATTAATTCATTGGCTAACTTTATTTATGTGTGCTGTAAAATCTGTTTACAAAAACACTGTATTAGATCTATTATATAACTATGTATGATTATATTACACCTGTTATTTCTAGTCACTTTATCAGTATATAGCATAATTGAGTATACTCTTCTCATACATTGGTACAATAGAGAATTTATAATAATAATAACAATAATACTTAAATACAAGTCTTGCAGATGTTAATATTGTATTGATATTTATATTTAAAATGTATATTAACACAAGAACACAACATGTATTATGACTGAATTGTTTAATGTATGTTTTATGAATATGTGCATATAACGTACATGTATATATTTCATTTCATTTTACTGTTATTTCATTTTACTGTTATTATGCTAATCAGATTTAAGCTTTTGTTACGTTTCAATAATTATGTTGTTCATTTTACTGTGATTATAATGCCATCTTTGTGGCCCATGATTGGAAAATAAAGTTATTCTATTCTATTCTTCAACTTCAAAAACACAAACTAGATACAAATGACTGGTAATTGGGTTGGTTGTACAGTACAGCGAGACCATTGTGTACACTAAACAATTAGTCCCAGATTATCACCTACCATTAATATGCGAATTGCCCAATGCGTGCAAATTAGTGTAATTTAGTTCAGAGCCCTATATGACGATTTTCATCCAAGGTTTTTTAGAGGACATGATACTCGACTTGTTTTACGGATTGTTTTTCATTTCTTGCGATGTTATCGAAGTATAACACGTCAACGATGGGTCACAAATTGTTTAAAAACCGCGTTGCGCAGCGAATTTGTGTCCCATCACTGACCTAAAGTAGCGATCGTTTTTTATGCATCGTGACATGTGCGATCATGTGTATACGGATCGTGCGCTGTGACGATCCGTTACTTATCGTTTCTGGTAAATTAACGAGCTGAGGGAAATGTTAATATTGTAAAAATTATTTAGATCTAGATCTTCTTCGCTAATTTAGTAGATCTAGAAATAATACGGTTATTAATCTCTAGGCAAAATCACCCGCACACCTCTAATCAACACTAACATTAATGTCATAGTCTCAGGTGAGATTTCTGTCCGATACAACCCAGTGCAAAGTTAAAGTTACTTTTAACACATGGGGTTTATCGGACACTTGTTTTTTTCTCTATCATTTGATATTTTTTCCCTGAAATTGAAAATTTGTTGTGAAACCGAAAATTAAAAATTCTCGCGCTTTCTTAGTTGTCAGTCAGATAACACACTACAATCAGGTCCACAACCAATCAAAACAGTCAATACATTTCATCACTTGTGCCAACGTATTTGTGTTTATGTAGGACAGAAATGTAAACAGACAGGAGTAGCAATGCAGTTACACTAGTATTGCGTTTATTAGAGCTATAAATACAGATATTTTGAACTGTCCGAAGAACCCCGACTGTCCGATGAAACCCGGTATTACTCTATACTGTATCCTGGCATTACCAGTTCTCGATAGGCTAAGCGATCGCCGATACAAAATGAACACAAACACGCGTCTTACCTGTCTCAATTTTCCTCCAGCGATAATCCAATTCAGTTGCATCGAAACAGCAAAGTTACCAATAAATTTCGCATCTTTTCAATTTCAAAAGTTCAAAATGTTATGTGGCAGTCAAAATTAGATAAGTTAAAAAAGTGACTCCAGTACTCGTGGTGGTTTTGAAAAAGAGGCTATTGACGTCGCAACTTTATTTTTTTCAATAAGGTGTCTACTACAGGACACAAATAATATACTGTCTCGTCACTATTTTTGTGTGGGACAAAACTAAACTGGTTTTCTGTACAGGTTGAATCAAATGTTTGATATGCCAAAATATCGCATTCTATAAAAGTTTCTCACACAAACCTACATGTATGAAAATGATTTTTTTAACCTAAAAACTTTCTCACACAAACCTACATGTATGAAAATGATTTTTTTAACCTAAAAACTATGAAATATATGATGGTTTATGAGAAAATGATGACCTAACCTAGATTCCATGGTTTATTTTTTTACATTCAGTGATGTTTTTAAACAATATAATTTTTTATATTCATTTTTATTTCGTATTTCAACTAATTTTAGGTAACTTATATGACCCAATTTGACTTCCATAGAATATTTCTGAACAAGCTCTTTGGCGAGCACTGAGTTCTATTTTTATAACATTACACTTTCAGTTGACACAGACAGCCTACAAGTAGGACGATTATAACTCGATTTATAACATTTTAAACAGAGGTTGAAAATTTGACTTAGTGAAAAATTGATAAACTAGGTATAGTAGCTTCCTAGAGGGCTGGCGTGGCGCAATCGGTAGCACGGCGGATTTGTAACCGGAGGCTGGTGTTCTTGGGCAAGACACTTTTCCTTAGCCTCGTCCGTCGGATGGGGAAGTAAACCGGGCGGTCCCGTATATCGGTCTATCCTCCGAGCACGTTAAAGAACCATCGGAATCTATTCGATAATAAGAGTAGGGCAGGTTCCTCGGATTCCTATGTATCCTTCCCCTCTCTCTGGGGCGGCTCTAAATAACCTATACTGTGTTGATGAGCTGTTGAACAACATTCAGTTCAATTCAATTAGTACTTCCTATGATATGGTATCACGGTAGTGTCCAATCTATAAAACAGTATGCATCTCTGCTAAAATATGATAATTATTTTATAGATATGTGATGACTATAAGTACATATAATAAAATAATTAAAAAAAAAAAGAGTATATTTATCAAAATAAAAGGATATTTCAAAATAATGCAAAAAGGTTGACAATTTCCTTATGATCTTTAAAATTCATCACCCCTAGTCTCAATGAATGCAGTTTCCATTACCTTGAAGGCTATAAAATTCATTAATTTTTAGTCGGATAAGTCTGTTGTACATTATTCTTTCTAGAAATGGTTACTCATTGAATCTTATACCAGTTACTAACAAATACAGGATACACAATATGTGCATACCTTGATACCATAGAACTTTAAAAATAATAAGCTCAGTGAGGGTACCCTTCTTTTCAATCTAATTCTGACATTTTTACGTCAAATTGATTATCCTCCAGTAACCTGATTCCGATAAGACACATGATTCCGATAGGTTTTGTTATATCGCGAGCGTAACGTCATAATGTGACGTCAAAAATAAACACGGATGTAAACAGATCGTAAAACTTTCGGTCGCATTGTTTCTACAACAATTTCAAGAAAATGCTTCAAATAAAGGTAAGAAAACGTCACTTACATTGTTGATGAATAATTTCTGTGTATTTCCACTAAGTTATTTTATTATAGCACTTAAAACGATAAAATAACGCATTTAACATTTGTGTATCCACAGATGCTATATCTGCCTGCAAAAACTATGTCAAGTCTAATAAATGTAATGGTATACCGTGGAAAAAATGCCAACACATTTTTTTCTACAGAAGCCAATTAGGGACCTTATGTTATTTTGTAGTCACTGATTGAAATTGTGTTTTTTTCTAGGTTGAATGGTATTTCTTATATTTACAGCTTATAGGTCCTACTTCATATGGTAAAAGAAGAGCTTATTCACCATCTGAACTCACTAGAGCATACCAAGCTGTGAAGGAGGACCATCCAGTGTGTAATATGTGATCACTGGACTCATCTCAAATATTGTACCAGCCTCAGGGTTGTACGAAAGGACACCTCATTTAGATGTCCATGCTGTGAGCAGCATTAAATGATTTAAGGGTTTAGTGTCTTTTTTTATGAACTGTTAGTTGTGGAAGCACAAAGGGCATAATGCACAAAGGGCATTTTGGGCATTATGTACGCTATGTGCTTCGACAATTAACAGTTCATACCCCAATGAACGCACAAAAAATGACACTAAACCCTTATAATTGCAATCCACGGTTTTAAACTCTTTATCCAATTATTTTAATATCCCTCTCCTAAATACGCCCCTGTAAATCTGAACTATATTGTTACGCAGCACGCGTATTCTATGAATGGCGGATAAAAGTAGTTCTTCGTACTGTTTATTGGAAAATGAAAGGAGCTTAAATTGATCACATGATCGTCCTTTAACCAATCACATTGTTTGTATTATCTAAATATTTGAGTGACTGCAATTATAGTTAAATAAACGTTAATTTAGAGTTAAATCTGTCTTCATATTCATAACTTTCACATCTGTTCAACTTTCGGTAGGTTGAGATATTCAGTAGGTGAAAATAAAGGGTTTACTCGGACTTTATCCTCAATCTCTATATGAAAAATTAAAATAGTAGACCATGATTTAAATTACATGTATCCATATTGGTGTTTTAAAAGCAGACAATACCAAAAGCAGATACATAGATGTTCATAAAAAATAAAGCTTTTAATATAATTATCGCTACAAACTAGATTTATAAAGGGCTAAAGTCAGTTGAGCACCAACGATAAACACCAAGTTTACCCCCTACCAGAATGTGGAGGTCTTTTATTTTATTGATCACTGATTGGTCAAATTATTTTGATGATGTCATGTGAAAGTTATGAATGATTTGTGGATAACATTCTTCAGTGTGCGTAATTACTGAAATTGGCCACCGTAACTTATTTTATGATTTTGGCGAGCGTGTGATGACGCAATAGTGTGATGACGTTACCTATTGGAATCATGTGACGCGCTTGCTATTGGATAGGATTTAACTGCCATATTTGTTTTGATTGTTGGTGAATATTTGAGTTAAATGAATGAAACTTTTTCTACGTTGTGATGTCTATAGTATTGAAGTTTATGTTTACCGAGGTTTTGGAGGAATAGGACAACTTAATCAATTTGGAAATTAAGTTTGTTAGTTAAACTATCGGAATCTGGTAACTCCTTGATACATTTTATATCATAACAATTTAGTAGAAGGGTCACAGAAACCATTTGAGTTTCTTTTTTCTTTAAATATTGTTTACATTTTATTTTTTTCGTCAAACCATTTAAAGAGGCTCTACCTATATCTTTTTGTCCACCAATTGATATAAACTTTACTTAATTATAAAGAGGACTATGAAAAGGGTAAATGGCAATAATTTCACGCCATGTAATATGCGTTTTGCTAGGGAAAAACAGGATTGAAAAGATCAGATTTTTGAAATTGTATTCGTAATTGTTTTAGACAAGCCGATTGCGGAGATTTTCCGATCTTATTCGGTTACAATCGGAACTGCTTCGTCGGATTGGCGAAGAGTTCCGATCGATTAGTTTACTATCGGAACTGCCCAGAATAGTTTGTTTTCGTTCAACTGAATCGCACTGAGCATGTCCGGGAAAATCGTAAAAACTCGTAGTTCTCCGGCAGGAATAAAAGGCTGGGCAGCATTTTATTCAAGATATTGGTTTGATCATAATTAATAATTTACAGAACTGGAATACGAACCATGTTTCTTCTTAGAATACTCATAAAATAGCTTTGTATATATATATAAATGCAGTAATATTGAGTATTTAATATTTTACATTAAAAATCGCATAGATATAGGTAGTGCCTCTTTAAGTACCGTGGTACCATAGAACACCATGCTACCTCGAGAACAGGATAGGATACATTATAATTTTGAGAAATTCCCCACAAAAGTCAAAATCGTGTACTGTAAACATCTCCCTCATTTGTCACATTTAAAAATCATTAAAACACAATTTTAACCCTGCTTTTAACAAGTAACTGCAAGTAATTACCATATCTTCTAAGTACGCAACGGCCATTTTCGCTGATGTTTGGTTTCTGGGACTCGCGTGTAATCGGCGACCACTCAACAAAGTGCAATCGGCGTTCCTCGGTTCACAAACTCGCGTCAGATTGTAGGGTAAAAACCGTACTGTGCCACACGTTAATTAAGTAGTAGTGTATGGGGCGCCGTATTACTTTTTAATACCATTTGGTGATATCACCTATTCGAATCGGTGATATCACTGATTCGAATAGGTGATATCACGCATTCAAATAGGTGATATCACCGATTCATTCTGAATGCGTGATATCACCTATTGAATGGGTGATATCATCTATTCGAATCAGTGATATCACTCATTCGAATCAGTGATATCACTTATTCAAAACGAATGGGTGATATCATCAATTCGAATAGGTGATATCACTGATTCGAATAGGTGATATCACCCATTCATTTTGAATGAGTGATATCACCTATTCGAATCAGTGATATCACCGATTACCAATTCAGAAATAAACTCTGTATAAATGACTGATCCCATCCAGGGTCCACGTAACTAAATAGACAGACCTTCAAAATCGTCGTCTGTTGCAACATTTGGCAGGTTGTTTCGTCATCGGCATATAATGGCCGGCTTTCATGTTATGGTCGCATCAGCTCTTGCAGCAATAGATGCGGACATTTTCCCCCTCCCCCACACAGCAGAAGGGTTATACACCCTACCACCCTACCAAACACACCCCTTCAGGGATCGATCCAGAAAATGCGGTACTGCTGCCCCCACCCCCACCCCCACCCCACCACCAACCCAACCCCGCAAAATATAATTTCATTTTCTATGCCTATTCTAATATTTGATACAGTAATTCATGTTGTAAATAAACACACACTTCACCAATTACACTGAGAAACACAGTGGACAGTTATTATCTAACCGTTAGCAACACCATATAATACCAGTGACGTATAACGTTCTCCGTGATAATACTCTTGGGGGAAGTCTGTATTTTTCTTGTTGTAAAAACGAATAGGTGATATCACTGATTCGAATAGGTGATATCACTGATTCAAAACGAAAGGGTGATATCACCTATTTGAATGAGTGATATCACTGATTCGAATAGGTGATATCACCCATTCGTTTTGAAATAGTGATATCACCTATTCGAATTAGTGATATCACTTATTCAAATAGGTGATATCACCCATTCAATAGGTGATATCACCCTTTCGTTTTGAATCGGTGATATCACCTATTTGAATCAGTGATATCACTGATTCGAATAGGTGATATCACTGATTCGAATAGGTGATATCACTCATTTAAATTTGAATCAGTGATATCACCTATTCGAATCAGTGATATCACTCATTCAAATAGGTGATATCACTGAATTGTATTAAAAAGCAATACGGCGCCTCATAGTAGTGCTACTACTACAGTACTACAACTACTACTACACGGTTTACATCCAAAGGGGGTCGGCACGGTGTTGGGATGGTGTTCAAATGGTTTGGCATAGAGTCCTAAAGCCCCAAATATCCAAAACTCATGTTACTTAGTATACATATTGGCAAGGGGTCCGGCTTCCAAAATGCCATTCAGTGAAGAGAACATTTGTAACTGGCCAGAAAATAAAGGATTAACATGGTAATGTATTGACCTGCTCTATTTCAAGCAATAACACATGTGTATCTAAAAATCATATTCATTTGTTTATAACATGTACCACCTTTTGACACCAGACCATCGAAACGACTAACTTACACCAAAATATCTAAGTAGGAAGAGATCGCGTAACACCACCCCACCTCACTAAAACGAGTTATGAACAATTAATATGATTTTTAGATACACATAGCCTTCATTCATTCATCCATTCTTTATTTCCTCTTTTAGAGATTACATGTAAATACATTGAAAAGACAAACACAACATAAACAAACAAAACATATTCGATACATGGAAATGTATATACACAATGTTTTAGTTGTTATCTGTATCTGTATCTGTATGGTACACGTTTCCGTCACAATTGACGATTACAACGCGGGTTGGTTGCGCATTAATTAATATCAAGTATACTTAACAATGAATTAAAGTGAGAAGAAAAAATGAGTAAAAATGGATAGGAAAGGTAGAAGGAAGATATTCTTAGTCGCTAATTGCGTGATAGGCCTTCATCATCAATCCTGTCTGGCTACCGTAGCGGCCCCTGGGAATTCACCCAACCAGCATAGCACTGAGAATCACTAGAACCTAACAAACAATCAACTGGGACAGGGTTTAGAATGAAAGTTTGGAAAGCTCCTGTTTGTAAGATACCAAATCAGGAGCCTCAGCCACAGTGGCTGGTAGACTATTCCAACGTTTGCACTCAGATACACAGATAATTACCCACACAAATTAAAGTATGCCACTGAAAAGGGTTCACTCAAGAATAATTGGCAATCAGAATGCAATCGCAATTGCTTTAACACTGATTGAATAAATGATGACCTTTAATAATTTATTATTAGTATCAGTTTGCACACAGATACACAGATAATTACCCTACACAAATTAAAGTATGCCACTGAAAAGGGTTCACTCAAGAATAATTGGCAATCAGAATGCAATCGCAATTGCTTTAACACTGATTGAATAAATGATGACCTTTAATAATTTATTATTAGTATCAGTTTGCACACAGATACACAGATAATTACCCTACACAAATTAAAGTATGCCACTGAAAAGGGTTCACTCAAGAATAATTGGCAATCAGAATGCAATCGCAATTGCTTTAACACTTGATTGAATTGAATAATTGATAACCTTTATTAATTTATTATTAGTATTTTCATTATTTTATTTATATCAGTTTGTTTTAACCCAAGCCTAACATTTCTATAAAATTGATAGTATTTTTTTGAAAACCTCACAACCTTCTCATCCTAAACACTGGGAAGTTATCCACTGCTGCCATGCCTTCTGTTGGTATTCCGTGTATACATTGTCACAAGGGTGTGTTTAAAAACCACCGCGCCGTAGATTGCGAGATTTGTGGACGCTGGCAACATCTTTTATGTGGCAACACAGGTATTTATACATTTCTAAAATATGAAATAAATTTTCTTCCAAGTGTGACGGAAAAACAAAGACATTTTGTACTGAATAATCAACTGAATGGTTAGTAAATAACTATATTAAAAACTAGTATTAAATGTATAAAATGCCAATTTATCAGGCTGTGTTATTATCTGTGTAATATCATTAAGTTTTTCATGTTTATTGTATTGTTATAATAGTGCTATGTTTTAATATTTGTTCAGGTATCAGTGTTGCCCAATACAGAGCCGCTGCACAGAACGATACAGAGCTTGTGTTCACCTGTACCCCATGCAATGATGCACGTGCACCAGAAGAAACCTCCATGGACACATCCGACCATTCCGCCAACGTGACCTTCAACTACAGCGAAATACCTGACGTGTCTTCTCAATTAATCTTAAGATTGCCGGCGACTGACGAGCCGTTTGAGAGCACAAGACTGTCTACTGCAGCCAGCACTACTCTTGAAGAAGCACCATCGAGGTTAAGTACACATTATATCATTTTCATTGGATTAAATATTATTTTTTCAACTGTATTAGGTAAATTATAAATCTTTGAATAAATTACACACGTTCCACGAATTGTCCAATTTTCTCATTTTTACTAGGTATAAATCGTATCAAACAATACGAAAAATAAATTAAGTTATTCATGTTGTATTCCTTTTAATAAAACTATAAAACACAATGTACATATTTTATTAAATATATATATAACAATACGAAAAATAAAATGAACAAGTATACAAATACACAAATGCAGTTGTAAATAATGCAGTTGTAAATAGTGAAATACATGTTTTATATTTAATATTTTTCCAGGTGTTCGAGGCTGTTCTTCGGCTACTTCCATCCACTGAAGTGAAGACATTCGTCACAGATTTCGAGGCCGGGATCTGGCAGGGACTGAGGGACGTCTTCGATGAGCCCGAAATCAAGGGGTGTGCCTTCCACTTCGGCCAGGCATTGTGGAGGAAAGCGCAAGAATGTGGTTTGCAGGTAAATATAAATGTGAAAATATATCAGCTGTTTCCTTTAAATTTTACTATCGATTCTGCATTTTAACATTGATCTTTATCTTACATAATATAAGAATGAGATGGATGTACCACTACAAATATTATAATGTTTATTTAAAATATAAATATATATATAATTATATTATATTTTTCATTGTTATATATTATTTATTTGTCCATTTCAGACTGCCTACACCGACAGGGACGAGGTTTACCGTCTGCTGCGGAAGGTGTTTGCACTGCTGCTTCTTCCAGCAGATGACATCCGACCGGCATTTAGGAAGTTAGTGGCGAAGAATCACACGCACGACGAGCGATTGGATACACTCTTCGAGTATGTCCGGACCACCTGGATAGAGGGTGCCATCTGGCCTGTAGAGTCCTGGTCGGTTTTCGGACGATCCATCAGAACTAACAATGATGTCGAGGGCTGGCATGCCCGTCTCAACCGCCGTGCTAGGAAAGGCAACCTGGCTTTCTACCTTCTCCTGGACCTACTGTACAAGGAGGCCAAGGACATCCCAGTCCAGTGTATATTGGTCAGGGTGAAGAGGCATCAGTCCAGACAGACTCGGCAGACCTATGGGCGACTCATGAAGCTCTGGGGGGAGTATGCGGCTAACCAGAGATCGACAAGCAGCCTCCTAGACGCGTGTGCCAAACTTTATGGTCCAGTCTAAAATGTACTGTCTTAAAATTCCATTCAGTTCGCACTCTTGTAATTTCGATTCGACAAGGGTGCAAAATTAAATGTGTTTCTGTTTAGATTTAATTAAATTAGTGAAAACCATTTGTACTCTTGTACTTCGGTTTTGACAAGAGTGCATACATGGTTTTATTTTGCTTTATTTCAAGTTTCATAAAAATCATATGGTTTTCATACTACTATATATCAATTTAGTAAAAATAAATGCTTTAAAAACATTAGTATCGTTGTTTTGGCGCAGGACGACTCGCAAGCTCGTCGTCCTTTGCCAAAACAACTCGTTCCAAGTAATATTTAGCCATACAAATGCAATAACCTATATTATTATGTTATTAAATTATGTTGAATATATGCGGGTTTTTTGTTATTCTAATATCTTTAATAAATTTAATTTAATAAATTGCGTGAATGCAATTAGCAATTAGAATGAGTAATATTTAAGGAATTTCACAGTTATTTTCACAGGAATTTCTATGGAATTTAGACAGAATTTCATGAGTAAATATACAGAAACAGGCCAGTATTCAGTGCAACACCAAACGGAATATAAAGTTAAATACATGTATTATGTACAGTATATTATAGAGAAGTTATTAAAAATAAAGGATTCACACTATTCTTCTTGAAAGGGTCTTGTAAGTTAATGTAAGTTTGTTGCATTTTTAAACAATGGCAGTTTAATATGTTTTTTAAGACATAACTCACATGGCTGTTTCAAATGCCTCTTAATATTAGATATTTAAGTAAACATGACTAGCATGCCTAGATAATTATTCCATGATGAGTTTAATACTATTGATATTAACATGCGAATACAGCAGATTTCTTGTTAAAATTGAGACACAAACACAGATCGATCTGACAACTCATTCCAAATGAACGTTTATGTTATAAAAGTTGTTTTAAAATGTGGTCCGAGTCGTCCTAAAACATGGTCCGGGTCGTCCTAAATGTGGTCCGGGTTGTCTGGTCCGGGTCGTCCCATGGTCCGGGTCGTCCCTATACCGTCATTCGGTATGTACGCTTCGGTACGGCATATACCTTAGTCTCTATCATCCAGACACACTCAAGCTGACTGCGAGCGCTAGCGAGCGTCTGGACTCACTGTTCTTTAAAAATGTTGACCGATAGACGGCGCCAACCGTCAAAACTGACTGCGACGTGACGTCATTTTGATTGCAACATCAAAGTGCACGTTGAATTACGCGCAACATTAGTTCCAATGGGATGTGTGTACTTCCTTATTAAATATACAATAAACTTCGTTTTATTGTAGTTTCTCTAAAAACATAATATAATCTTACAAAATGATGTTTAAAATTTAATTTTTGGCATTAATCGTGTGTTTGGAGTAATTTTATAGCACAACATTGCGCGTAACGTCACGCATTTTTTGACGCCGTCGTGACGTAGGGGGTGATTCCCACGGATTTCCATAACAAACTGAAGTTGACCAATCAGAGGCCGGTGATTTTTTTGATGTCAAAATTTTTAAAGAACAGTGAGTCCAGACCATCGTTTGGACTTCTTTGAGAGAAGTCTCGCGAGAGGTCTGGATGATCGAGACTACATATACCTCTAACCCACGGTGTCGTTTGTTTACAATTCGCAATATCTCGTTGATCTATAATTTCTGTTTTTATTTTGAGACTATCCCTGCATTACATTACGTGATAGGTCCGTGGTAGCACGCTGCGCTGCATTGGTTATATAACTAACTAAAAAAAGCCGGAGCCTTGTAAAATTCGAGAAGAAGAACAAAGGTATGTCTCCCTTTTTGTTTTGGAAACAAATGTAGTCAATGCTTTATTAAATGCATTGAATGACATTGCGGGTAAAAGTTATTTAGCAACCACGATCAATTTCTGAGAACCTTCGCGAGCTTTTACTGTTTAGTGTCCTTCAACTTAGCAGCCTTGTGTAATTTGGCATTGCCATTGACATTGTCGAACATTTCAGTCGATTATTCAAGAGGATGCGTTTTGTAAGGCAGTTTCTCGGACTAAGGAAACACTTAACATCGCTCGGACAGTTGAGAGAGTTGTCAGGATCAAATAATTGTAGAGCAGTATTGGGTAATACCAACAGTTCTACAAATTGGACACCTTTGCAGGTAATTTCATTTAGACCTAAAACAAACAATTAAACAATTGTTTTGTTTTGGCAATCCCTACATAGACAGTAGTGCCGACCCTAATGATTTAATTGTATGTGTATGACTATTCAATAAAACTTGACGCCAGGATCTAATATTTTATCAATATATTGTGGTGGTTTTGGGCATAGAGCCTGAAAGTACATTCACAAAACTACATAAATACACGGACAGGACAAAAGCATTTATGCACACGGAAATAGTACAATTGAGCATTAGACAGGAGAGAAACATAATTTAAAAATAAAATACCGGCAAATCCTGGTTATGGTTTAAGCCTAACTCCCGTCCATTCCTATGAAGAAGGATCTTGGGCATCATGCAATATGACTGAGGGAATACCCGTTTAAATGCCAATGTTTCCTGCCCTTATTAATACACCACTTATTCCACACCACATGCAAACCATGCTTCACTCACACTCGCATGCAATCGTCTCTCAAAGTGTGTAGTTACATACATCACGCTTTGCAAGCCCAACATATATGACATGTACAATACCAAATAACAACACTGTTGCCGGTGCAATACAGGTTTACATAATCATAATGGGATCAAAAACAAATGAGAGTGTAATGGATACATCTCTGTTATTTCTTTAAAGAATGCTTACATAAATGCTTACATGAAGAGAGCAGCCTCTTTTTCTGATGGTATATCAGGTGTATTTTGTGCTGTTTTCTGAAAATTGAATAGCTGTCTGCTGCGCTGTTCTCCAACATCTCCTGTTCTTCTTTAGTGTGTTAAAATACAAGTTTGCTCTTTTCAAATTTTTCGTATTGGCGAGCATCCATGTGTATTGATTGTTGCAATTTTCATGACTGGACTTTCCCAACGGAATCTGTTGGGAAGGTTTCACGCTTTTAAACAGCATCGTTTGTATATTATATATGCACAGGTCGAACGAAGAATTTATTTTCAGTTAAAAGAAATATCCCAGATTATCCAAATTTATCACAAATAGGGCTCGATGTTAAGGACTGTCCGCCTGCCCAGGGCAGGTAAAAGTCTCAAAGGCTCAATCCCGTCAACTGAGGGACAAGGACTATAAAATATGACAATATATAAAAGAAACCCATCGCTCTTTGCAGGTTTCCGATAGTATTATGGTTGTTACATTGTAAGTATTAATTCTCAGAAAGATGCTACAATTATAGGACTGTCTGTCCCGTCACCTAACATGCCAGCTAATGAGCTAAAACTTTGTGCATGCAGAATTAAATGTTAGAAGTATATATATCACTGCCTTATCTCTATTTGCAGATAGCATTTTGTTACACCAACTTATTTCTAATTTTTTAAATGTGCCTATCTGCTGTCAGATAAGTGACGCCCTGCTGTGCAAAAATGGGTATTTTATTGCTCTGGGGTCAGTTACTTACATGGATGAACTATAGAGATTCTCAATAAACAGCCTCAAAAAATATATCCTTATAAAATAAAAGCTTCGGGGCTAAATATTTGGGCAACCAGCAAACTGGCATGGGCAAGTAAATTCGGAGTTAACTTGCCCCATGGGCAAGCTGTCCGTAAAGTTAACTTCGAGCCCTGGCGAATATATTCACATATTTCTGAATTATCAAAACTTAATGCCATCTTGTTTGAAGTTCTTACCCAGAGTTCCATGCGCATAATTACTTCTTGGTATTTGGAACCTTCAACAAATCTTTTTCCCATCATAACCGCTCAACATATTGTGACAGTAAATTGTTCATTATAAATGATCGCCCACTCTTAAGACTATCATACGTTTCAGAAAGGTTAGCAATGATCATCCTCTGTAAAAAATGGTCATCCTGGCGTCAAATTGATTCCTGTTTTGCCGGTGTTTTTGGAATGGTGTTTTACGGCACATCGACACATAAATAGGTCATATTGTGCGCAAAAACTGACGAAAGATGAAGAAATGAAGGATTAATTAAAAAAATCAGAATGGGGTCAAGGCCTTACAATTGGAGACGTCCCATGTGGTTCCTAGGCAAGAATAGGGCCACTCAGCTTATCCAGACAGACAAAAAATCCCCACAAATTCATTTCATTGTGTCGCGTTCATTTAAAGGTCTTCATCATCATTCCTGTATCATGTTTCGGGTGCTACTTGAGTGGTGGCAGAAAACAGTGATAGTGGCTCCAGCAAAAAAAACAGTGTGTTTACAACAGAATTCGCAGCAACTCTGCAGTTCTACAGGTGAGAAGGTTCTAGGCCTGTTCTGCATATTTTTTATCTAGATGTAACTGGAGAGTGGGCCTGGAATGTTCATTCCTGTTGGTGCCATAGTTGTAACCTGTTTGTGTTGGTGCACATATTAGGCCATAATAAATTTATTGCTAGATTCTCATCCCTGCCCGCCCCCGTTTTTTTTATACCACCCCGGTAGTTTTTATTTCTTAAAAAAAATTAAAAAAATTGCTGAAAGTATGAAACACTATTAGAAATGTGTTTTCAATCTTGGAAGTACTCAGTAGTATGGTTTACTAGTTTGCCTTGTGCCGAGGCCATTTTCCATTTGTCGTATAAAAAAAACAATAAAAAAAAACAAAAAACATTTCACCCCCGCCTCTATTTTGAAACAAATTTGCATGAGAAAGTAGTAGCCTAAACACAAATTAAATTCAAGTACAGTCCGAGACAGCCTTCACAGACACTAACCTTTCCATCCAGTTGTTATTTATGCTTGTTGTTTATAGATTGTCATTTCAGTATGTTTGTTTATCACTATGATAATGTCCCATTATGCTTCACATGCTAACCATTAATCAACCTTCTTATTAGTGAGCCATTACAAATATTAAATCAGATGTCTATCATATATGAAATTATAACTTTAATATTATAACATTATACAACACAAGTGGCAAAATTAAAAATAGTTCATTTTGTCTGATGATGAATAATTTATCGAGTGCTTAATTCTTTTGTTCATATGTTCAGTCTGCGAAATTAACTTTTAGACTTGGTTGTCCTTCGGGCAACCATTTCATCAAAAACTGGTTGCCCGAAAGGAAAAGTGGTTGCCCGAAATGTTTCTTTTAAAAACTGAAGGCTTTATTACTCTAATGATATATGTAAACAAAGCAAAACATGTCTGCACACTATTTATTCATTTTTCATTCTTTTGTATACAAAGAAATAACATTATCTATGTCTTTTTCTGAAAAGTCACAGTCTTCATCGATTTTTGACTGTTCATGCTTTTTTATAGTGTCAATACACCCCTTTACAAAGGAACCATCAGTGTCTAATCCGGATTCTGTGCACCAAGTGCACTGCATTTTACCATCGTTCGGTATATTTAAGTCACTCTCGACCAACTTGCCAAAAAGAAACAAAATTTCTGTCTCTGTTGGCTTTGTAACGCTTACTTGACTCTTGTTTGGACTCTTTCACTGGTTTATTCACTGGTTTACCAGGAATATTTTTTTTTAAATAAGTTTTTACTGCTGCATGCGCTAAATTAGCATATTGATGATGTTTATTTTATTCTCATTGGATGAAATAATTCACGAACCCGTTGCACTATCGATCGGAACTCTTCGGTAAATGTAGATTCCCGCGTGACGGAATGCGACGAGGCAGTTCCGATTGGTTGCTCTATAAAAAATAAAGAATTCGGCAAAATCCGATCAAAAACGAGGTCGTGACCACCTTCCATAGAGGGATACAATTAATTGATCAATTCCTCGTAGCGTTTATACCGGTGTCACAGTAACTTTCTCAATGTCAATCAAAAAGCCGAAATCGTGTTTCCTGTTCGACTTTTATACTTATTTTGATTGACAAATAGCTTTGCGCTTTCAGAAATTTTGGGCGTCCGATCGGACAACCAAAGTGGGAACACGTGGTTGTCCTGTTCGTAAATTGGTTGTCTCGGACAACCGCTAATTTCGCAGACTGTATAATGTTTGTATGTTTTGATTGTTGACAGTTAAAAATAAAGTATTTTCCTAACATCTATACACTTTTGGTTTCCTTATCGTATTCATTCCCCTTCCTATTTTGTGTAACTGTTCTAACTGACTTGTGGTACTTTGTATCACAGTTTTCTTGTATTGAATTTAACAAATAAACATACTGTTTGTATCACTGTTTTCTTGTAATAATTTGACAAACACCAGGGTTCGAAAAATAAACATACTGCTCACATATTTCTGTGTCACCATAATTATGTTGCATTATGGAGCTGCTCACCTAAATCCAACGCCCCACCCACAATAAACCCAATTGATAAAACAGTTTTTACTTCAAAATTACATGTACATCAATTCTCTCCACACCTCATCTGCCATGCCCTCAACGGGGGGTGTTTGAAACGGTTTTGTAGTGTAAGTGTGCCATTATTTGGTGGATTAGTTTCTTTAAAACTTTTCAAACACATTACCATGTATACATTCTCTTGTAGTATTACCCTCACCTAAACAAATTTATTTTGTCCTTCTCCATCTTTTAAGTCACCGAAATTATTTAAAAAAAAAATCACATACTTTTTGCCATTGGGAATGGTACCGTGTTTTAGTACCACTTATATAAGGGAAAAAACATTGACTCCTCAAAAACTATTATATATGCTACCATGCCAAAACGTATGTACAAGATCACTAGCAAGTAATGTTGTGTAGGAAGCAAGGGAAGATATAGCAGGTAAAAACTGTTGGAGTTGTTGCCCTTTATATTTTTAATAAAAAGTCTTAATACCGTAAAATGTGTTATTTTTGAAGTAATGCCATTCTCTGTCATAATATATAGTGTTGTTCATTTGCAAAACAATTTCAGTGATTATTGTGTTCCTTTGAACAACATTCAAAGTCTCGGGGTAGTCTCGGGGTGAAAAAAATGGCTGGGGATGGCAGTTTGCTGTGTTTGCTTTGTTTGCTTTTTAAATGGAAGGGTGTTGCCTTATGCAAGTCATTTCACACCTTAAACAATTTCATACCAAAGGACATTTACATAAAGCAAGGGTCAAGTCTTGTATTTTTAATTATATGTACCGGTAAGCAAGCCGAAATGAATAGAATAGAATAGAATGTTTTATTGTAATATTCATAACAATGTGCACATGACAATGAACAAACAGGAAATCAAATCATATGATAGCAATTAAGATATATATATATTTCTTTATTAAAGTCTCATCATGGTTTACAATAAATACAAACATAAATAAAACATCGTAAGCATTATAAGATATCCATGCCATTCTAATTAGAATTATAAGAGACTATAGTTATAAAACCATCAACATATTTTAAAAGTAGCTACATGTAATAACATCAAACTCAAACGATATTAGCATATATATTACACATTAAGACTATATAAATGATGCTAAGGCCTTTTTTTTTTTAATGACTTGGTTTACGGATCCGCCGAGTCTAATTTTCCCGTTTTGGAAAAAAAATAAAAATGTACTTTTCACTTTTTTTTTTTATTTTTTATTTTTTTTTTATTTTTTTTTTCTTTTATTCCACTCGTGTCAAGGACATGCTCAGTTATCTAAAGTATGCTATTAAACATGGATTTCGATAGGGATCTACGAAAAGTGATGTTCGATTTTTGATTCTCTCCCCCTTTTTGACTTAAAACGTCAACATTTTGCTTGTAATTTTTTCTCTCAATTTCACCCCGAGTAAGTTTATTTTTATTTTCATTTCGACCTCCTGACGTAATTTTTTCAGAAAAAATCCGTAAACCAAGTTATTAAAAAAAAAAGGCCTAATCTATCTGTAAAATATGTACTAAGAATGAGTATTGTAAGATTTGACAAAATAAACAAAGCACTATTGCGCATTAGAACAAAATTAAAAAATCATTTATCCCCCATGAACAGATCAAAAAGGAACTGATTAGCATCATTTTCATAGAAGAAAATAAAACAGAATCAAGATATGATAAAAACAAACTGACATTATTTACATATATAAAATTGACATTGTTGGGCATATTTAAGAAGGAAAAAAGACTAGCGATACAAAAAGCTAGATCGACGTAGCAGAATTAAGAAGCAGGATTTGGCACATATACAAATTAAGTCTGCATTTGTGAATAAATATACTAATTTTTGTTCTTCTGTAGAGTTATAAAAATAGGGATTTAGGCTTATTGCTTTATCATATAAATTTAATTAGCTCTGATATCATTATATAAAGGACAGGTTATCTGGGGCACTGGTTTTGATCTTGGTCTAAAATGCACAACATTAGTTTTATTTATATTGACTGACATAAAATTGGTTTCACACCAATCATCTAGTGTATTTAACAATAGCTGTAAATCTTTTTCATTTTCGGCCAGCAGTACAATATCATCCGCATACATGACTAGGCTAGCGCTAGGATTTTAAACCCTTTAGCCAAATCTGGCTAAAGCCCTAAATATTCCTTTAGCCAGATTAGAATGTCTTTAGCCAGACTTTTGCCGAGATATTTTTGAACGAATTGGAGGCGCTAAAACTTTTCGTTTGCGTACACATCAGTAGTAAGTTAAAAAAGTATGCTTTATTAACCTACATGTATCAATATGTCCACATCATATGCAT
Organism: Cyrtodaria siliqua; assembly: GCA_037043455.1. Taxonomy (NCBI): domain Eukaryota; kingdom Metazoa; phylum Mollusca; class Bivalvia; order Adapedonta; family Hiatellidae; genus Cyrtodaria; species Cyrtodaria siliqua. Next base: position 32,348 of record JAWPHD010015856.1, read on the forward strand.
TCTGCTTTAGTGCTTATAATTACAAGTGGAGCTTTACAATATTCAAAAAGTTTTAAAAATTGTATTTAATTTAATGCTATTTTAATTTTTAAAAATTGTCGACTGAAATTTTAAAAAAAGACAGAATGAATGCATGCATATAATAAGAAAATATAAAAATACAGACTCTTGTCACCATTTATTAGACCATTTAGTATTTTCTTAAATGTATTTCAATATAATAACATTCATAGAAATAAATATATTTAAAAATGTTTGAAAATGTAAGGCTAAGCTGAAGCATATAAAACAAGTTCAACTAACAGGAGTTCCAAAGGAGCTAGAAAGATCGCGCTGCATTGTGAGACAAAATTCAGAAATGCTACATACACCAAGAATATCATGCACAGAATAAGTAATAAAAGCCACTTCATTCTAAAATTGTACCAATATTTTGGATAAGCGCACCTTTTGTATTTTTTCATGTTGATTGTTCAACCATAAATTATCCCAATTCAGAGACAGCCGATCAAACATCGGTTCACACTTGTCATTGTTTCAGTTTACGTTACCGTGTGTATAACTAATTAGTTTTATCAGTGATCGTAAAGTTCAAAAACACCGACGGCATCTCCAGCTTATTAATTCGTAAGCAAACTTTGCCAAACTTTCTGTTTTGAAAAGACATTTTGGCCGCTAGAGAGCGCCATGTTATTTTTAAGTTTTACCCGGCTCGATAACGCAGTTAAATATGGGGATAATATTGTCACAAACCAGTTGATTGACAGCAAGAGCCGGAACAGTGGGCAGAGTCTATCGCACACCGACAATTTGACAGCAGTCTTCAATAAACACTGCGATAATTAGTTTATCAGTCCAAATTGATTGTCGCTAATTAGCTAACAACACCCAGCGGGGTAGTGGCTTATAAACAGTGAAAGACTATGTGTATTAGAATTCGGGATTTTCTGAGATTTTAGACAAAATCGGTCGGAAATTTGGATTCGCCAGACCGCCGATGTCTGGCGAATCTGATATGTATTTCTTACGATTTTCAATCGCCAGTTCGGATTTTTTTCGTCTATGGCGATTTGGCGAATGGTTAACGCGAGCCTAGCATGATAACACATACTTTATCACCATCACCAATATCTACTCCTAGACCTAACGATTTCCAGATAACATATGGATTACATACAAGTAAAAACAGCAGATTTTAATGTACAATGAACAAATTTCCTAATTACTCGCTTTTGTATTTTAAATATATTTTAGAATAGATATGTGATAAATATTTAGTTTTGACCTATAGTTTGTAAAACATTTATTTTTTGTTTAAATTGCTACATCTTTTGAGTTACCCTCCCTTTATATGAAAACATGAAATGTGCTGATAAAACACATAACATGAGTCAAAGATTGCTTAAAGATATAAAATACTTAAAATTGGTTTGAAATAATAGAAAAAAACATAAAAATTTGACCCATTTATCGCAGATTCTCCGTCTATAAAAAAATGAAATATGGATATCTTAAATTACCTCCCTTTAAATTGAATATTGTTTAGTTTAAACTTATTTATTTTACATCGATTGTAACGAAAGCTCTATGAACTTATTTGAATCACTCTCGATGTCTTCCTGGGTAGAACCAGTACTAAGCAATGCAGATAAAGTGTCTTGCTCAGGGACACAACGCATATGGCAATGACGGGAATCGAACCCACGACTTTTGGATCATGGGACCAACGCTCTACCACTAGACCACCGCGCTCCATATTGTTTGAAATTCAAGTAACTCTAATTCAGCGATACCATTAAATATTTTGAAAATTTCTTTTGCAAACGCATTTGTAGTGGTAATGCTAGTAAAACATGATGTCAAAGTAATTTTAACTGGCATATTTTAGAATTGGGAACATCGAAAGCTTCACTAATTCGAAGTACTTAATAAAATCCTATATACCTAGTTGAATGTTATAACTTATTTCTAAGAAAACGCATTGACTTAAAAGTTTTAAAATATGTACATGCAATCAGAGCAGACGATTTACACTCGTTATTTTGCAGTTTAACTATCTCTAATCAAGCTCAAAATGCACAAAACAATGAGAATATTATTGATATATTCTTAGGTACACATGACTGTAGGTACTTAGCAATTTGGTTTAGTGTATCATTATAAATTGAGGGCCTGCGCAAGACTCTCAAGTTGACTTGATGTACATATGGGTTAAACATGTCTTGCACCGATCCCTCCATATGCTCATTCTGGGTAGTGTGCATTTGCTCATGCATGCTACACATGCTACACATGCACACATATGCATATAAATATATACACACACATACATAATGTGCATTATACACATAAGTACACACACACGAATGCTAATAATCTTACATCCAGGGAATGGTTAGGCCAAAAAAAAAAAATGTGTGGTTCGGGTAACGTTCAAAATTGGTAAGGTCGGATTTTTTTTTTTTTTTTTTTTTTAAGGATTGTTTTTTATGAACGCAAAGAAGATGCACTGAATTATGTACTATAATTACCGTGACTTTATATTGTTATTTTTTTTTTTTTTTTCGAAATGGACCAAAAAAACGTCAGGGTCGGCGGGTATTCGTAGGTAGGGTCGGGTCGGGTGACCCGAACCACACAATTTTTTTTTTTAGGCCTTAGGACTATTATTTGTGCATTCTGTTTCGAAGGTATCTTAACGTGTAGTGTAAGCAACAGTGTTTATAATAATTAAATTACTGTAGACCTAGCATCAAAAGCATCATAAACATATTGCCTGATTATAAGGGTAATCTCTGCATCAAACAAGTTACAATATAGTTTTAGAAGGGAGCATTTATCACTTACTATCTACGGTAACCTGAGACAATATGTTTATAGTCTTAATTCTTAGAGTATTATATATATTACAAAGGTGTTGTTCATCTTCAGTACTATCATTTTAACAATAAAAACAAAATCTATCTTCTCGTGGGACTTTTGGTCTCTTATATCTCCCTGTTTCTATAAATAAACAGTGTGCATTTATCCAAAGTCTGGTGTAACTATGTTTGTTTTATTTGGATCAACATTTAATATAAGATAATTTTCATATTTAAAGTCACTTTTTACTAGCCTATAAAATGAAAGTTTTTTATTTAAAAGACAACTGATCTTTCCACCATGAACAATATGTACTTTCTAATTTACGTTCTAAGGCATTGATAATATTATTAACATTAAGAAAATGATGACACATGCAAAGCAAAGCAAAACTAGCCTGTCATCTTGGTTGATTGTTCAGATCCTATAACCTAATGTAAACTATGCAAATGTGCTGGTGTTATCATTCCTACATTCCCCAGTAATAGTATGTAATAACTCACGATAACAATGTGTGCACCATTTCTCCATTATGTGTCTGCAATATCTAAAGCACTACACATAAAATGTGATGATGTCTGCCTAGTGTGTTAAAATGCACGTTTAATGCTCTTTTGGAATTTTTCGTATTGGCGAGCATCAAGTATATGCAGTTACATAGAACGTCAGAATAATAAAAAAAAAATTGCATAGGCATACATAATCTCTAACATGGTCCCATCTGAACGTGGATCCACAAACGACAACTCTTGGTACAGATTGTAGTTACAGTAATCTCTAATATGGTCCCATCTGTATGTGGATGCAAGGAACGACAATTCTGGGTACAGATTGTAGTTACTGCAATCTTCTAACATGGTCCCATCTGTATGTGGATGCAAAGAAAGACAATTCTGGGTACATATTGTAGTTACAGCAATCTCTAACATGGTCCCATCTGTATATGGATGCAAAGAACGACGACTCTGGGTACAGATTGTACTTCCATTAATCTCTAACATGGTCCCATCTGTATGTGGATGCAAGGAAAGACAACTCTCTGTACAGATTGTAGTTACAGCAATCTCTAATATGGTCCCATCTGTATGTGGATGCAAGGAACGACAATTCTGGGTACAGATTGTAGTTACTGCAATCTTCTAACATGGTCCCATCTGTATGTGGATGCAAAGAAAGACAACTCTGGGTACAGATTGCAGTCACAGCAATCTCTAACATGGTCCCATCTGTATATGGATGCAAAGAACGACAACTCTGGGTACATATTGTACTTACATTAATCTCTAACATGGTCCCATCTGTATGTGGATGCAAGGAAAGACAACTCTCTGTACAGAATGTAGTTACAGCAATCTCTAACATGGTCACATTTGTATGTGGCTGCAAGGAACGACAACTCTCTGTACATATTCTAGTTACAGCAATTAACATGGTCTCATCTGTATGTGGATGCAAGGAACGACAACTCTTGGTACAGTTACAGTAATCTCTAGCATGGCCTTATCTGTATGTGTCTGCAAGTAACGACAACACTGGGTACAGATTGTAGTTACTGTAATCTCTAAACATGGTCGCATCTGTGAGTGGATGCATTAAACGACAACTCTCTGTACAGATTGTAGTTACAGCAATCTCTAACATGGTCACATCTGTATGTAGATGCAAGGAACGACAACTCTCTGTACAGTTTGTAGTTACAGCAATTATTAACATGGTCTCATCTGTATGTGAATGCAAGGAACGACAACTCTTTGTACAGACTGTAGTTACACCAATCTCTAGCATGGTCTTATCTGTATGTGGATGCATGAAACGACAAATATGGGTACAGATTGTAGTTACAGCATCTTTAACATGGTCACATCTGTATGTGAATGCAAGGAACGACAACTCTGTGTACATAGTGTAGTTACAGCAATCTCTAACATGGTCACATCTGTATGTGGCTACAAAGAACGACAACTCTGGGTACATATTGTAGTTGCAGCATCTCTAACATGGTCACATCTGTATGTGGATGCAAGGAACGACAACCCTGGGTACATAGTGTAGTAACATGGCCACATCTGTATGGGGGTGCAAGGAACGACAACTCTGGGTACATAGTGTAGATACAGCAATCTCTAACATTGTCCAATCTGTATGTGGATGCAAGGAACGACAACTCTGGGTACATGGTGTTGTTACAGCAACACATGGTCACATCTGTATGTGAATGCAAGGAACAACAACTCCGGGTACAGATTGTAGTTACAGCAATTTCTAAACATGGTCACATCTGTAAGTGGCTGCAAGGAACGACAACGCTGGGTACAGACTGTAGTTACAGAATCTCTAACATGGTCACATCTGTATATGGATGCAAAGAACGACAACTCTGGGTACAGTTTGTACTTACAGCAATCTCTAACATGGTCCCATCTGTATGTGGATGCGAGGAACGACAACTCTCTGTACAGATTGTAGTAACCGCAATCTCTAACATGGTCCCATCTGTATGTGGATGCAAGGAACTATAACTCCGGGTACAGATTATAGTTACAGCAATCTCTAACATGGTCACATCTGTACGTGGATGCAAAGAACGACAACTCTGGGTACAGATTGTACTTACAGCAATCTCTAACATGGTCCCATCTGTATGTGAATGCAAGGAACAACAACTCTGGGTACAGATTGTAGTTACAGCAATCTCTATGATGGTCCCATCTGTATGTGGATGCAAGGAACGACAACTTTGGGTACAGATTGTAGTTAGAGCAATCTCTAACATGGTCACATCTGTATGTGGATGCAAGAAACGACAACTCTCTGTACAGATTGTAGTTACAGCAATTAACATTGTCTCATCTGTATGTGGATGCAAGGAACGACAACTCTTGGTACAGTTACAGCAATCTCTAGCATGGCCTTATCTATATGTGGCTGCAAGTAACGACAACTCTTGGTACAGATTGTTGTTACAGCAATCTCTAATATGGTCCCATCTGTATGTGGATGCAAGGAACGACAATTCTGGGTAAAGATTGTAGTTACTGCAATCTTCTAACATGGTCCCATCTGTATGTGGATGCAAAGAAAGACAACTCTGGGTACAGATTGTAGTTACAGCAATCTCTAACATGGTTTCATCTGTATGTGTATGCAAGGAAAGACAACTCTCTGTACAGATTGTAGTTACAGCAATTAACATGGTCTCATCTGTATATGGATGCAAGGTACGACAACTCTTGGTACAGATTAGTTACAGCAATGTCTAACATGGTCCCCATCTGTATGTGGATGCAAGGAACGACAATTCTGGGTACAGATTGTAGGTACTGCAATCTCTAACATGGTCCCATCTGTATGTGGATGCAAAGAAAGACAACTCTGGGTACAGATTGTAGTTACAGCATCTCTAACATGGGCACACATTTATGTGGATGCAAGGAACGACAACTCTGGGTACATATTGTAGTTACAGCAATCTCTAACATGGTCACATCTGTATCTGGATGCAAGGAACGACAACTCTGGGTACATAGAGTAGATACAGCAATCTCTAACATGGTCCCATCTGTATGTGGATGCAAGGAACGACAACTCTGGGTACAGATTGTAGTTACAGCATCTCTAACATGGTCACATCTGTATGTGGATGCAAGGAACGACAACTCTGGGTACATAGTGTAGTTACAGCAATCTCTAACATGGTGCTATCTGTATATTGATGCAAAGAACGACAACTCTGGCTACAGATTGTACTTACAGCAATCTCTAACATGGTCCCATCTGTATGTGGATACAAGGAAATACAACTCTCTGTACAGATTGTAGTTACAGCAATCTGTAACATATTCACATCTGTATGTGGATGCAAGGAACGACAACTCTTAGTACAGATTGTAGTTACAGCAATCTCTAACATGGTCACATCTGTATATGGATGCAAGGAACGACAATTCTGGGTACAGATTGTAGTTACTGCAATCTTCTAACATGGTCCCATCTGTTTGTGGATGCGAAGAAAGACAACCCTGGGTAAAGATTGTAGTTACAGCAATCTCCAACATGGTCCCATATGTATATGGATGCAAAGAACGACAACTCTGGGTACAGATTGTACTTACAGCAATCTCTAACATGGTCCCATCTGTATGTGGATGCAAGGAAAGACAACTCTCTGTACAGACTGTAGTTACAGCAATCTCTAACATGGTCACATCTGTATATGGATGCAAAGAACGACAACTCTGGGTACAGATTGTACTGACAGCAATCTCTAACATGGTCCCATCTGTATGTGGATGCAAGGAAAGACAACTCTCTGTACAGATTGTAGTTACAGCAATTTCTAACAGGGTCACGTCTGTATGTGGATGCAAGGAACGACAACTCTCTGTACAGATTGTAGTTACATCAATTAACATGGTCTCATCTGTATGTGAATTCAAGGAACGACAACTCTTGGTACAGTTACAGCAATCTCTAGCATGGCCTTATCTGTATGTGGCTGCAAGTAACGACAACCCTGGGTACATAGTGTAGTAACATGGTCACATCAGTATGTGGATGCAAGGAACGACAACTCTGGGTACATAGTGTAGATACAGCAATCTCTAACATGGTCCAATCTGTATGTGGATGCAAGGAACGACAACTCAGGGTACATAGTGTGGATACAGCAATCTCTAACATGGTCACATCTGTATGTGGATGCATGGAACGACAACTCATGGTACAGATTGTAGTTACAGCAATCTCTAACATGGTCCCATCTGTATACGGATGCAAGGTACGACAACTCTGGGTACAGATTGTAGTTACAGCAGCTCTAACATGGGCACATATTTATGTGGATGCAAGGAACGACAACTCTGGATACATACTGTAGTTACAGCAATCTCTAACTGGTCACATCTGTATGTGGATGCAAGGAACGACAACTCTGGGTACATAGTGTAGATACAGGAATCTCTAACATGGTCCCATCTGTATGTGGATGCAAGGAACGACAACTCTGGGTACAGATTGTAGTTACAGCATCTCTAACATGGTCACATCTGTATACGGATGCAAGGTACGACAACTCTGGGTACAGATTGTAGTTACAGCAGCTCTAACATGGTCCCATCTGTATGTGGATGCAAGGAACGACAACTCTGGTTACAGTACATAGTGTAGTTACAGCAATCTCTAACTGGTCACATCTGTATATGGATGCAAGGAACGACACTTTTGGGTACAGATTGTAGTTACAGCAGCTCTAACATGGGCACATATTTATGTGGATGCAAGGAACGACAACTCTGGATACATACTGTAGTTACAGCAATCTCTAACTGGTCACATCTGTATGTGGATGCAAGGAACGACAACTCTGGGTACATAGTGTAGATACAGCAATCTCTAACATGGTCCCATCTGTATGAGGATGCAAGGAACAACTCTGGGTACATGGTGTAGTTACAGCAATTTCTAACATGGTCCCATCTGTATGTGGATGCAAGGAACGACAATTCTGGGTACAGATTGTAGTTACAGAATCTCTAACATGGTCACATCTGTACGTGGATGCAATAAACGATAACTCTGGAACATATTGTAGTTATAGCAATTTCTAACATGGTCCCATCTGTATGTGGATGCAAGGAACGACAACTCTGGGAACATAGTGTAGATACAGTAATCTCTATCATGGTCCCATCTGTATGAGGATGCAAGGAACAACTCTGGGTACATGGTGTAGTTACAGCAATTTCTAACATGGTCCCATCTGTATGTGGATGCAAGGAACGACAACTCTTGGTACAGATTGTAGTTACAGCAATCTCTAACATGGTCCCATCTGTATGTGGATGCAAGGAACGACAATTATGGGTACAGATTGTAGTTACTGCAATCTCGAACATGGTCCCATCTGTATATGGATGCAAGGAACGACAATTCTGGGTACAGATTGTAGTTACAGAAACTCTAACATGGTCACATCTGTATGTGGATGCAATGAACGACAATTCTGGGTACAGATTGTAGTTACAGAAACTCTAACATGGTCACATCTGTATGTGGATGCAATGAACGATTACTCTGGATTATATTGTAGTTAGTGGTCCCATCTGTATGTGGATGCAAGGAATGACAACTCTGGGTACAGAATGTAGTTACTGCAATCTCTAACATGGTCCCATCTGTATATGGATGCAAGGAACGACAATTCTGGGTACAGATTGTAGTTACAGAAACTCTAACATGGTCACATCTGTATGTGGATGCAATGAACGATTACTCTGGATTATATTGTAGTTAGTGGTCCCATCTGTATGTGGATGCAAGGAATGACAACTCTGGGTACAGATTGTAGTTACAGCAATCTCTAACATGGTCCCATCTGTTTGTGGATGCAAGGAACAACAGCTCTGGGTACAGATTGTAGTTACAGAATCTCTAACCTGGTCCCATCTGTATGTGGATGCAAAGAATGACAACTCTAGGTACAGATTGTAATTACAGCAATCTCTAACATGGTCCCATCAGTATGTGGATGCAAGGAACAACTCTGGGTACAGATTGTAGTTACAGCAATCTCGAACATGGTCCCATCTGTATGTGGATGCAAGGAACAACAACTCTGGGTATATATTGTAATTACAGCAATCTCTAACATGGTCCCATCTGTATGTGGATGCAAGGAACAACAGCTCTGGGTACAGATTGTAGTTGGAGCAACCTCTATGATGGTCCCATCTGTATGTGGATGCGATGGAACATCTCTGGGTACATATTGTAGTTACAGCATCTCTAATATGGTCACATCTGTATGTGGATGCAAGGAACGGCAACTCTGGGTACACGTACATATTGTAGTTACAGCAATCTCTAACATGGTCACATCTGTATGTGGATGCAAGGAACGACAACTCTTGGTACATAGTGTAGTTACAGCAATCTCTAACATGGTCACATCCGCATGTGGATGCAAGGAACGACAACTCTTGGTACAGACTGTATTTACAGCAATCTCTAACATGGTCCCATCTGTATGTGGATGCAAGGAACGACAACTCTCTGTACAGATTGTACTTACAGCAATCTCTAACATGGTCCCATCTGTATATGGATGCAAGGAACGACAACTCTGGGTACAGATTGTAGTTACTGCAATCTCTAAACATGGTCACATCTGTAAGTGGATGCAAGGAACGACAACTCTGGGTACAGATTGTAGTTACAGAATCTCTAACATGGTCCCATCTGTATGTGGATGCAAAGAATGACAACTCTAGGTACAGATTGTAATTACAGCAATCTCTAACATGGTCCCATCAGTATGTGGATGCAAGGAACAACAACTCTGGGTACAGATTGTAGTTACAGCAATCTAGAACATGGTCCCATCTGTATGTGGATGCAAGGAACAACAACTCTGGGTATATATTGTAGATACAGCAGCTCTGGGTACAACAACTCTGGGTACAGATTGTAGTTACAGCAATCTCTGACATGATCCCATATGTATGCGGATGCAAGGAACGACAACTCTGGGTACATATTGTAGTTACAGCATCTCTGACATGGTCACATCTGAATGTGGATGCAAGGAACGACAACTCTTGGTACAGATTGTAGTTACAGGATCTCTGACATGGTCACATCTGTATGTGGATACAAGGAACAACAACTCTAGGTACATATCGTAGTTACAGGATCTCTGACATGGTCACATCTGTATGTGGATGCAAAGAATGACAACTCTAGGTACAGATTGTAATTACAGCAATCTCTAACATGGTCCCATCAGTATGTGGATGCAAGGAACAACAACTCTGGGTACAGATTGTAGTTACAGCAATCTCGAACATGGTCCCATCTGTATGTGGATGCAAGGAACAACAACTCTGGGTATATATTGTAATTACAGCAATCTCTAACATGGTCCCATCTGTATGTGGATGCAAGGAACAACAGCTCTGGGTACAGATTGTAGTTGGAGCAACCTCTATGATGGTCCCATCTGTATGTGGATGCGATGGAACATCTCTGGGTACATATTGTAGTTACAGATGTGACCATGTTAGAGATTGCTGTAACTACAATATGTACGTGTACCCAGAGTTGCCGTTCCTTGCATCCACATACAGATGTGACCATATTAGAGATGCTGTATGTGGATGCAAGGAACGGCAACTCTGGGTACACGTACATATTGTAGTTACAGCAATCTCTAACATGGTCACATCTGTATGTGGATGCAAGGAACGACAACTCTTGGTACATAGTGTAGTTACAGCAATCTCTAACATGGTCACATCCGCATGTGGATGCAAGGAACGACAACTCTTGGTACAGACTGTATTTACAGCAATCTCTAACATGGTCCCATCTGTATGTGGATGCAAGGAACGACAACTCTCTGTACAGATTGTACTTACAGCAATCTCTAACATGGTCCCATCTGTATATGGATGCAAGGAACGACAACTCTGGGTACAGATTGTAGTTACTGCAATCTCTAAACATGGTCACATCTGTAAGTGGATGCAAGGAACGACAACTCTGGGTACAGATTGTAGTTACAGAATCTCTAACATGGTCCCATCTGTATGTGGATGCAAAGAATGACAACTCTAGGTACAGATTGTAATTACAGCAATCTCTAACATGGTCCCATCAGTATGTGGATGCAAGGAACAACAACTCTGGGTACAGATTGTAGTTACAGCAATCTAGAACATGGTCCCATCTGTATGTGGATGCAAGGAACAACAACTCTGGGTATATATTGTAGTTACAGCAGCTCTGGGTACAACAACTCTGGGTACAGATTGTAGTTACAGCAATCTCTGACATGATCCCATATGTATGCGGATGCAAGGAACGACAACTCTGGGTACATATTGTAGTTACAGCATCTCTGACATGGTCACATCTGAATGTGGATGCAAGGAACGACAACTCTTGGTACAGATTGTAGTTACAGGATCTCTGACATGGTCACATCTGTATGTGGATACAAGGAACAACAACTCTAGGTACATATCGTAGTTACAGGATCTCTGACATGGTCACATCTGTATGTGGATGTAAGGAACGACAACTCTGGGTACAGATTGCAGTTACAGCAATCCCTAACATGGTCCCATCTGTGTATGGATACAAGAACGACAACTCTGGATACCTTGTAGTTACAGTTCATTTCTACCTTGTCCTTTGACTACATACCTCAAAATCATTATTGTCAGCCCCAAAGAAAATGTATTTACAAAGTTTCATGAAGATGTACAGTTTGCGATGGAATTTATATATTCAGTTTGAGTCAACTGTGTCTTACCAAAAAATCTGAAGCTATGTCTTAAGTTTAACAAAGATAATGGTAAGTAAACTCAAAAGTGAGGCTTGTCTAATGTTCTGCCACCGCTCATGTTGCCCCCAAAAACCACATGCAGAAGAGTAGGTCTTTAAGGAGACATTGGTCTAATAGGTTGAATATCACTGATCGGATATGGGCTGATTGTTTACATACTGGAAACACAACACAAATAACAAAGTTATACTTAAATTTTTAATGTTTATTTAAAAGAAAAAGTGCACAATTGTTTCATTCGGACAATTTTATATAAAGCTAAAAGTTGATACAATGGAAACTTTTTTTGTTAAGAATATTTGAAGAAAAAAAACTTCATTTAAATAAAATTGTCTACAATTCTTATAAGTTTAAACCATAAAAATGTTTGCTGGTAAAATAGTCTTAAATATGAGTGATTATTGTATATTTAAACAAGCTACTTCAACATATAAACAAGATGCATGGATAAATGGAAGTACATTTTAACATCAAATGAAATAAAATACACCTTTATAAATACAAACAGTACAAACGAATAAAAAGAGTTGTTAGTCAATGAAACTTCATATTTTCCTAGCACTATAGTCTAAAAATGTTTAAAAACTGTCGGGATGTATTTATTAAACTGTTATAAGTGTCAACTTAAAATACATTTCTGAATTTCTATTATCTGATTTTTAAAGGTTAAGTTGTATATTGTTGGTGATGCTTTGGGTATTTAAAGTATTTTACTAATTTTATCAATTTTCAAAATGCTGACAATATTTCGGCAGAGAAAGAAAAGGTAAATCTTGCACAGAAATCAAAGTACCAACAGTGTCAGGAAATGGTAAATGCCAGAAGATGATATTTTACACCTGGGTATAAACATTTAAGTAAACGCTATCTTCACCTAGCAATGGATACAAGAAATAAAAATATGTGTACCAGTTTATGAAAAACAACCAAGGGCTATTCCATTAAAACATATATCCAGGACCCAAGGAAGGCAATTTACCAACATCTACGGACTATTTAACAAATAACCCTGTTTTCCAAAGTTTTGCATCTATGGGTGGGTGTTTCAATTTCAAAAGTGCCTTCCTGGGGTTCCTTGTATGTTTTTGTGTTTTAATGGAATAGCCCTCACCCTGGCATAGGATAATTTTCAGCACAATTCATTTAGACAATAAACAAGTTGGTGAATATCATAGAATTAATGTTAATAGAACCGACACATTGAAGTAAGTCACTTTGCAAGTTAGTTGTACTTTTCAAACTGTTCCTTCAATTTGTCTCTACTGGCTCCAACCATTTGTATCTGTAAAGAAAGAAAGAAAAAAGTATGTATTATAGATATAGAATGAATCTGCATATAGGGTTTTAATTTGATTTTAATAATCTTTCAGTCACATTACGACGGTCTCAGACTTGTAGCCCTAGGCTCAAGCTCAACCTTATATTGCTGTTACATTGGAAAACCATGACGTAGACACATGACATGATACCCCACCCTGTCACATTACACCGGCACCAGACCGACCAGTCCTAGAACTATCCTTCATATGCTGAACGTCAAGCAAGGGAGCCACTGGTACCATTTGTACAAAGTCTTAGGTATGACCCCCGGCATGGGGGGGTTTGAGCCCACGACCTCCTGCATGTGATGATGTAGAAAAACCTGTCTGAGCTTTAAACGATATCTACTGGTAGTTTGGTAAAGATCAGATGAAACAGGAATGCCCTATCATCTTAACGAGGCAAAATATAGCTTATTTAACTAAATCAAGGACCAAAACTCTGGTGTTAGTGATCCGATCTAGCAGTTTTTCAAACTTGTCTGAGCTTTCTTCAATATCAACAACAAATTTAAGTTTGGAAAATATCAAATACACAAGAGGTCAATGACCTTGAAGCTCTACTGATAGATTTTGTTGGCTAGATCAGCATTCCTGTGAAGTTGCATGAAAATCTGTCAAGTAGTTTCAGAGGAGTAGTCACTATAAGTTTATACTATAAAACTCTATGTAGACAAAGATGGCCGCTGGCAGGCATGTTCAATATCGAATCAAAATAATTTTCAACAAGGAACAACATCATGTCATGCTGATCATTTTAAAAAAAGTCACATATGAATATCACTTATAGTTTTCAAGAAGCAGTAGCTACAAATTTGTTTGTTTTTTTAATCTATTTTTAGCCGTGGTGGCAATGTTGAATTTCCGGCCGATCTGAAATTTTACTATTTTAACTAGACATTAAGAGCAACATTCCTGTAAAGTTTCATGAAAATCCGTCAAGTAGTTTCAGAGCAGTAGTCGCTACAAGTTTTTACTATATAACTCTATGTAAACAAAGATGGCCACTGGCGGCCATATTAAATGTTGAATCAAAATAATTTTCAACAAGGATCAACATCATGTCATGCTGATCATTTTAGAAAAAGTCCCATATCAATATCGCTTATAGTTTTCAAGAAGTAGTCACTACAAACTTGTTTTTTAACAAGAGGTCAATGACCTTGAAGACCTTGAAGCTGTCCTGATAGGTTTTGTTAGCTATATCAGCATTCCTGTGAAGTTTCATGAAAATCTGTTAAGTAGTTTCAGAGGACTAGTCGTTATAAGTTTTTACTATATAACTCTATGTAAACAAAGACGGCTGCGGCAGCCATGTTTAAAGTCATTCAAAATAATTTTCAATAAGGACCAACATCATGTCATGCTGATCATTTTAGAAAAAGTCCCATATCAATATCACTTATAGTTTTCAAGAAGTAGTCGCCAGGGGCGTACCTGGGCATACGCACTGACGCACGTGCGTACAGGCTATTATAGAAGTAAACAAATAAAAAAGGCGAAAATAATGCGAAAAATGCAATAAAAACTGAAGGTATAGTGGGGTTAGGCACATTTGTGAATCCAAAACTCGATGGTACGTATACCTAAATTAGCCACAGGAATGCCCCTGGTTGCTACATTTTTTTTTTAAATCTATTTTTAGATGTGGCGGCCATCTTGAATATCCGGACGACCTGAAATTTTGCTAGAATCAACTAGATATCAAGAGCAACATTCCTCTGCAGTTTCATAAAAATCCGTCAGGTAGTTTCAGAGGAAAAGTCGCTACAAGTTTTTACTATATAACTCTATGTAATCAAAGATGGCTGCTGGCAGCCATGTTTAACGTCGAATCAAAACAATTTTCGACAAGGACCAACATCCTGTCATGCTGATCACATTTTAGAAAAAGTCCTATATCAACATCATTTATAATTTTCAAGAAGTAGTCGCTACAAACTGGTTTTTTAAAAATCTATTTTTAGCTTTGGCGGCCATCTTGGATTTCACATCAATGTGAATTTTTGCAAGGATCAACTAGACATCAGGGGCAACACTCCTGTAAAGTTTCATGAAAATCCATCCAGTAGTTTCAGAGTAGTAGTCGCTACAAAAAATGTTTAAGGACGGACAGACGGACTCCGCACCACGGCATAAGCTCTGCTGATCTTTGATCAGTAGAGCTAAAAATGAAGGTGCTTGAGTGTTCACAAGGCAGAATATGGCTTTTTCTTTTCAATAAATTAAGGGCTATAACCCTGTGTGTCAGCAGAGTTTTAACAGGTTTTATGTGCAGTAACTTAATTTTATATATATAATATGCAACAAAAGCTGTAACTGTGTGTTACATAACATTACCACTGCACCATTTTTGTAGAACTTGAATGTGGGTATTGCACTGATCATTTCTCCTTCTGGTACATCCTGTTTAAAAGAAAAAGAACCAAATAAGTTACTTTGTAAATGATTGACATTTTACAGAAATCAAATTATTAAATGAATTCAGTGAATCAGTAACAAAGTATTTGTATGGTATTTAAAGGCACTAACTCGCCAAATAAATTACACTACAAAGGTGTTTATCCAAACCCTATCCAGGTGTTCAGGTCATATGATAATGTATATGTACCAATTAACAGTACAGGTTTATTTACGGGTACTTAAAAACATGAACATGTAAAATTAATTATCAGTTGGTAACCCTTAATTCAACATTCTAATTTTTGGTTTTGGCATGGGTGATTACAACCATTTATAGAGTGTCTATAGAGTTTCGATTTTCAAAATAAGTAAGTTATATTATATTTTATAAGTCGTCATCAGCAGGTTTAGAAATGGTATACATCTGTTGTAAACTTTCCTATTGATGGCAGAATAGGGACTTTAAAATGTATAGAATGAGCTTCAATAGTTATATATAGAGAATATTTATGTAATGTGTATCCCTGCCATTATACACTCCACCTTCACGGAGCAGCCTCTGTAGCTCAATGGCTGAGGCCTTGCACTTTGGAGCTGCAAACCGCTGCCCTTAGTGGGCTTTACTTTGCTCCCTGGTGGAGGCATGTCTAACGGAAAACTTTATCCTTCGTCTCATATGATCTGCCTTTGAGGCTTATGTTCCAATATTGACTACCGGTAATATGATGGGTGAACGGGACATAAACCTCAATATGATGGGTGAATACCCCATATGATGGGTGAACGGGACATAAACCTCAATACCATGGGTGAATATCCCATATGATGGGTGAACGGGACATAAACCTCAATATTATATGATGAGTGAATATCCCATATGATGGGTGAATATCCCATATGATGGGTGAACGGGACATAAACCTCAATATGATGGGTGAATACCCCATATGATGGGTGAACGGGACATAAACCTCAATATTATATGATGAGTGAATATCCCATATGATGGGTGAATATCCCATATGATGGTTGAACGGGACATAAACCTCAATATGATGGGTGAATACCCCATATGATGGTTGAACGGGACATAAACCTCAATATGATGGGTGAATACCCCATATGATGGGTGAACGGGACATAAACCTCAATACCATGGGTGAATACCCCATATGATGGGTGAACGGGACATAAACCTCAATATGATGGGTGAATACCCCATATGATGGGTGAATATCCCATATGATGGGTGAACGGGACATAAACCTCAATATGATGGGTGAATATCCCATATGATGAGTGAACGGGACATGAACCTCAATATGATGGGTGAATACCCCATATGATGGGTGAACGGGACATAAACCTCAATATGATGGGTGAATACCCCATATGATGGTGAACGGGACATAAACCTCAATACGATGGGTGAATACCCCATATGATGGGTGAACGGGACATAAACCTCAATATGATGGGTGAATACCCATATGATGGGTGAAAATCCCATATGATGGATGAACGGGACATAAACCTCAATATGATGGGTGAATACCCCATATGATGGGTGAACGCGACATAAACCTCAATATGATGGGTGAATATCCCATATGATGGGGTGAACGGGACATAAACCTCAATATGATGGGTGAATACCCCATATGATGGGTGAACGGGACATAAACCTCAATATGATGGATGAATACCACATATGATGGGTGAACGGGACATAAACCTCAATACCATGGGTGAATACCCCATATGATGGGTGAACGGGACATAAACCTCAATATGATGGGTGAATACCCCATATGATGGGTGAACGGGACATAAACCTCAATATGATGGGTGAATATCCCATATGATTGGTGAATATCCCATATGATGGGTGAACGGGACATAAACCTCAATATGATGGGTGATTACCCCATATGATGGGTGAACGGGACATAAACCTCAATATGATGGGTGAATACCCCATATGATGGGTGAACGGGACATAAGCCTCAATACGATGGGTGAATACCCCATATGATGGGTGAACGGGACATAAACCTCAATATGATGGGTGAATACCCCATATGATGGGTGAATATCCCATATGATGGGTGAACGGGACATAAACCTCAATATGATGGGTGAATACCCCATATGATGGGTGAACGGGACATAAACCTCAATATGATTGGTGAATATCCCATATGATGGGTGAACGGGACATGGGTGAACGGGACATAAACCTCAATATGTTGGGTGAATACCCCATATGATGGGTGAACGGGACATAAACCTCAATATGATGGGTGAACCGGACATAAACCTCAATATCATATGATGGGTGAATATCCCATATGTTGGATGAATTGGACATAAAACCACACCATTCATTTCTACCTCCATGGATATTCTCGTTTTATGCTCAGTCAGTTCTTCTTTTATTAACACTCCACATTTGTATTATTCACAAATGGCAAATTAAACTAGAAATGTGTCCATGGGACACAGATGCCTCCACTGAAAACAATCAGTGTAAAACATAAAATTTGACGAAAAAGGGGCCATAAATCCGGTAATACTGGGTCGATTTTGATGCTAAAACGATATGCACATCTCGACATCATAGGTAAGCGTCCTGTTAAGTTTTGAAGGAATCGGTTGAAAAGTGTGGGAGGAGATAGAACACAATTTTTTCAGGATGGAAGGAAGAACCAAACTTGATAGTTCAGTGGCATAAAAAAAATGATGTTTGCAATGCATTCACAAATCCACTGTCTGGCAGGCATTTATTGGAGGTTGAGAGGATGTTAGTCTAAAAATAAATGTAAGAAGCCGTAATAAGGACAGTAATAATGTTGTACACAAGCTCACACTTACCTCATTTTCATCAATATCTACTTTGAAGCACTGGATATTTGTAAATTCTTTTGCCAATTCCTGAAAATATATTTTTTAAAGTATGTGTATGCAAATACTTGAGAAGAACTAGACGTCCACGGAGATGCATGCCGTAGGTGGAGACCGGATGTGACCTATATTTCATTCAAAGTAGATCACAGCAACCCTAAATATTGCAAATGAAGTTAGATGCAAATAAGGAACATTCTGACGAAATTTGGTGAAAATCTGGGAAAGAAGCAATATACACATTTTGTAGCAGAGACTCGAGACCTATTTTTCGTCGGAAGTAGGTCACAGCATCCCGAAATTCTGCACATGATGTAACATGCATATAAGGAAAAGTCTGTTGGTTTGGTGAAAATCCTAAAGAAAGCAAGAAACGCATGTCGTAGCTGACCAGATGTGACCTATTTTAAATTTCATAAAGGCGAAAAACAAACTTGATAGTTAAGTAGCTAACGATCAATTCTAAAAATAATTATTCAAAATCTGTTCTGGAGATCATTTTAAGGTTTTGGCTATTTTTTAAAAACAGCAGCCATCTTGAATGTCGGAACAAGTAAACAAATAAATCTTCTGTAAGGTCCCATCCTACTCAGGAGTAATTGTTTGAAATTTGAGTAAGCTTGGCCCAGCTGTTTCAGAGAAAGTGCTGCTAACGGACGCCAATGCCGCCATACGAAATGCTACCGCATAAGCCCTGCAAAGGACCTAAAAATGCTTTTTGAACCAAGACTATGACCTTGACCTTGTATTAGACCTTGACCTTCCTATACTGGCATAAACTGATGAAGAAATAGAAAGAAAGAAAAAAGTGTATGTCATAATGTGATAAAAAAATGGCTTTATGATATTGGTGTGGACACGTGACTATTGTCAAATAAATGTATATTTATCTGAAGTTTGCTGAACAAAGACTACGATCTTGTCATAATGGTGGGTTCACATGACAATTATAATGATGAGCATATATATTGGAAGTTTGATGAAGACAAACAAGTATTGATAAGGGAAAGTTAATTTGTGTAACCATGCAAGACGTACATTTAGACACCCCCTAACTTAGTGTCTTGCCATAATACACAAGCAACACAATTACATTGATGTTGTTTGTTTGAATGGTGTTTTACATCATTTTTAACACATGTTAGGCCATATGTGAGGCTGAAATTTTGTGGTAGAGGCAAATCACCACATTTTTACTGGGAAGAACCAGTACGGGCCTGATGTGTTACGTAAGACATACTATAAAGAAAACTTAACAAGCTAATGAAGGTCACTCTATCAGAGAAAATGTAAATATTACGGTCCTGCATTTATATTTTTTTTCAATTTTTTCAATTTCACGAATGTATTACTACAGATTTATTTGGGCCCATGTGTTCATGTATTCGGAATAAAATTCAGACAGTTATTTGGTTATGCTCAAATATCTGCTTACTTACTGACAGTGTCCCTTTAATACCAACCATTTACCCATTTGTGGAGAAAAGGCTGTGGACAATTGCACCCAGGTCTGTATATAAGCCATTTAACTGATAAATGTATTATAAATCCTTAACTACTGTATTATTCGCGAGGGTTTTGTTCTTGCTAATATTCAAGAACTCGTGGATAATAAACTGGAAATAGTATCCAACAAGAAATATCACTGTAAGTGACAAATGCCCCCGAAGTGAACTTTGACCTCTAAGTATGACCTTGACCTTGGAACTAGATTTTGTGCGCGACATGTCGTTTGGTTGTGGTGAACACTTGTGCCTAGTTATTTGAAAAT